>PVJH01002139.1:0-178513 GCA_004026705.1 Nesogale talazaci
TAACCAGTCCTGGGCCATCTTCATGGTCCTTGGTATGTTGGAGCCTATGGTTTGGGCTAGAGTGTCCGTCCATCTCATAGAGGGCTTCTCCCCACCTTCGCTGACCAAGCATGGTGTCCTTTTCCAGCACTTGATCTTGCCAAAGGGAGTGCCCAAAGTAAGCAAGCAGAAGTTTTACTAACCTTTCATCTAGGGAACATGGTTTTATTTCTCCTAAGACTGGTGCTTGTCGTGCATAATAAACATTGGGCATATAACAATTGCTGTTGTGTGGATAATCTCATGGCTTCCCTATACCTTGTCAGCTTTAGGATCTGCGTCTTAACAATTGAAGTATTATAAACCAAGCAGTCCTTGGAGAAGGACATCACTGATGTTAGCTAGAGGGGAAGCGAAGTAGAGGCACACCTTCAAGGAGGTGGATTGACACTGTGGCTCCAACTGTGGACTCAGGCACAGGATCAACTGTAAGGATGGCACAGCACGGAGCAGTGTTTTGTTCTGTTGTGATAAGGTCAGAACAGATTCGATGGCAGACTCGCTGCCATCCGACAGCAAGAGTGTGTCAAACCATCATCATTCCAATGACAATGTATTATGTACATTTGCACCAAAAGTGTTATAAAAAAAAAACTCACCACCCTTGATTCGATGCATTCTCATAGCGACACAATAGAACAGGCTAGGGCTGCCCCTGTGAGATTCTGAGGCTGTCGCTCTTTCCAGAAGTAGAAAGCCCTATCTTTCTCTTGAGGAGCAGCTGGTGCTTTCAAACTGCTGACCTTGCTGTTAGCCCAACTCACTATGCTTCCAGAGCTCCTTCCGAAGCATTCCCTTTCTCAATAAAACTGACTTGAGACAGGTGAAGAAAAACTAAAGGTTTTGATTTCTAAAACCCATGTTCTTTATTCCGACTCCCTCAGTCACTGTCATCTCATCTCCGACTCATAGACACTGTATGGGACAGGGTAGAACACCCCCTTGGGGTTCCCAAGATTGTAACTCTGTAAGAGAGTAGAAAGTTTTGCCTTCCTACCAGCAAGTGGCTGGTGGTTTCAAGCTGCTGACCTTAAGGTTAGCAGCCTTATGCATAACCAACTTAGCCACTAGGCTTCTCTTTATCGAATTAAAATTTTCTTCCTTTAAATGGACACTTTGTTCACTCTGATCAACTCAAATGTCAACTACAGCTTCGTTTGTTTTTCCTTTTTTTTCTTTTTTTTTTGGGGGGGGGCGGGCATCACGGCTCTCCGGCGGTGGGAGTAGGAGGCCCAGTCCCACTGCTGGAATGGAACCTCCGTCCCAGTGGGCCGCAGTCCTGCGCACAACCACTACGCCACCGGGGCTCAGCCCTGTTTGTTTTTCTTTTTCTTAACAAAAAACAAAGCAAAACTTTTTTCTTGTGAATTTAATGTGGGGGGCACATTTTCACATCATTAATATTGTTGTCCATAACTTATATGGCTTATCAAGCACTCCATTAACATTCTCTACCCCTGCTTCCTTTGAGTTCTCTCTTATGGTTTCCTATTTTCTCCTTAAGCCAAGTGAACATCTGTCAACCCTCTCTAGTCCATTGTTGTTTTTATCTCCCTGGTAATCCTCCCTTGGTAATCTCCAAAGTGTGTTCCCTTGGGCTGAAAGTCTTTGTCATGGGTTGTTATTGTAGTCTTCATCTTTGTAACAGTTGTCTCATACAATGTATTTATTCTCTTGCGATTGACTAATTTTACCCCAGTTTTTAATGGATGAGTCATGACCTGAGAGAACAGTCATTCGACTTGGTCTGCCAGTAGGTATGAAGCACAAGTGAGAGTGTCTGTTCCTGGGGCCAGGCTTCTTCTGAAAGGAAATATTTGTGTTTCCATTCCAGAATTCATCCCACAGGCCTTTGGAATGCCATTATCCCAAGTCATTGCCAATGACCGGGCCTATAAACTCAAGCAGGACTTGCAGAAAGACATGCAGAAGGATGCATCGGATTTTGTGGCTTCGCTTCTACCATTTGGAAATAAAAAACAGAACAAAGAACTCTCAAGCAGTAACTCATCTCTCAGCTCCACCTCAGAAACACCAAATGAGTCGACATCCCCAAATACCCCGGAACCAGCTCCTCGAGTCAGAAGGAGGGTAAGTAGGGGAGTATTTTCTCTGATGCTCTGATGTGAGAGAAACTGAGGAAGTTCTCCTGTGATTCTTTGCTCACGTGATGCTTAGATATGTAGGGCCACATGTCACTCACCCACCCCATCCAGCAGGTATTTGACCCAGATTATAGCACCTGGTACCCTTCTCAAAACTATTGGGAAGTTTGGTGCCTGTGCCCATTTATACCTATAACCCTGGATATCCAAAGCATTCTAAACTGCCATAGAGTCCCATCTATTGTCATCTTCCATTGTTTTGCCAGACTTTTCCACAGAAAAATTGAGGACAAAGATTGGTGTTTGATCAATATCTTTATCGCCCGTCTAATGCATTGGTGGCATGTGGGTCTTTGCAAAGAATGAGATTTTATGTTATTCATTGGAAGAACTGAAGTCACACAGTACTGTGATTGTTAAACTCTGTCAAGCCCATTCCACCTTGTAATGACCCCGTGCAAAACAGAAGGATGTACTGTCCAGTCCTGGAGTCTCTTCATCAGTGCTGCCATACGTGAGCCCAACCTGGCAGCCACTCAGTCAGCCCACCTCATTGAGAATCATCCTTGTTTTGCTGGCCCTCTGCTTGATCAAGTGTGAGGTCTTTCTCCAGGGACCGGTCCCTCCTGGAAGCATGTCCAAAGGACATGAAATGACGACTCAGCATCTTTGTTTCTAAAGAGAATGCGGAGCATACTTCCAAGATTGAGTTGTTCTTTCTTCTGACATTCATTGCCTATTCTTCACCAGCATCCTAATTCATCAGTTCTTTGGACTTCCTTATCCATTTCTCAGCATCCTTGTGCATACGAGGAAATTAAAAATAGCATGACTTGGGGCAGGTGGATCCCAGTCCTTTAAGTAACATTTTGACTTTTGAACACTTTGCAAAAGAAGTTATTTTATAACAGATTTATCCAATGAAACTCATCATTTGAGTTCTTGACTGCTGATTCTAGGGACATTGAATGTGTACCCAAGCACAATGAAATCTTTGTCAGCTTTAAACCTTTCTTCATTTATCATGAAATTGCTCATTTGTCCACTGAGTTTTTTCCTTTATGTTGAGGTGTAACTCATACTGAAGGTTGCAGTCTTTGAGATTCATCAGTGACTAGATGAACAAGCAAGGTTGTATGATCTGCATATCCCAGGCTGTTGATGAGCCTTCCTCTGATCCCCCCACCTTCTCCTTCATGAAGTCCATTTGCTGAACATACAGCTTGACTAAGTATAATGAAAGGATACAACCCCAACTCACACCTGTGATAATTTTAAGCATGCAGTACCCCTTGTTCTTTTCGAGTTACTGTTTTATGTACAGGTTCTGAATGGACACAATGAAGGGTGCTGAGACCCCTAGACTTCACAGTATCTTCCATTTCTTATTATAATCCACACAATGGAATGCCTTTGCATAGTCCATAAAACACAGATAACATCTTCTAGTATGCTTTGTTTTCAGCCAAGAGATATTTCATATCAGCAGCGACATCCCCAGTCTCATGTCCTTTCCTCAACTCAACTTGAACTTCTGGCAATTTCCTGTGCATGTACTGCTACAATAATTTTTTTAGTTATCTCCAATAAAATATCTGATGTGACAGTAATTATTTTGTTCAAGAATTCCTGCATTCTCTAGAATCACCTTTATTTGAAATGCACATAAAAGTGGATTTCTTCCAATGATTTGCACAGGTAGGTGTAATTCAAATCTCTTGGCATAGATGAGGGAGCACTTCCAGCCTTGCATTTATCTGTTGAAGCACTGCAATTGGTATTTCTTCACTTTCTGCAGTCTTGCTTTGTGTAAATGCCTTCAATGCAGCCTGTACCATCACTTCTTGATCATGTGGCACCTCTTGAAATTGTTGAAAGTTGACAAATTCTTTTTGGTACAATGACTCTGCGCATCCCTTCTGTCTTCTTTTGATGGCTTTGTGCATCATTCAACCCATTGAATGCCTCCATATTTCAACTCAAGACTTGAATATTTTTCTTCACTTTTTTCATCTTGAGAATTGCTGAGTGTGTGTTTCCTTTTGGACTTGCTACCTCCCAGCCTTTGCACTTTTAATTATAGTACTCTATCTTCAATCAGAAAATATCTGTAAAAAGTCCTAGGTCACTAGAAGACCCTCCTGGCTTTTTTTCTTACCTAGAGGCTTCAAATCCTGGCCTCCTGCAACCTCCTTCAAATCCCCGATACTCTCACTAAGAGTCTTGATTTCACATTTCCTGTTTTCTGTGGTTGAGGAACCGCTGCTATTTATTGAGACTTCAAAAAAGAACTGATCGAATGGTGAAGCACATGACTTCGCAGAATGAAATTGCTCTTTCAGTCCATTCTGGTTTCTCAAACTTTCCTCATAAACTCATCTGGCTATAAGATCATGGTTTAATTTAGAGCATTCTGGGAATCTAGGGCTTTAGGGATGGGCCTACCAGTTCTCTTCTCCTCTGCCCAGGTCCTGTGAGCAGCCAACATCACCGTAAAAATTTCCTGAAAGGCTGGGTGAATCTAGCAGATACAGATAGTGATTTGTTCTCTTCTTCGCTGCCTTCTCCGTTGTCACCCCTCCTCTGCTACTTTCCATCCCTCATCCTTCTCTTTCAGGATTTCTCATACCATAAAGCAGAATACCACTGCATGTTCCCTGTTACGAATAGCTCTTAGAAGTAGCGTATGAACAGCCCAACTCTCTTGCTCCTTAGCAGGGTTTGCTCTGACCTTTATACTCTACACCAGTGGTTCTCAACCTTCCTAATGCCATTACCCTTTAATACAGTGCCTCGTGTTGTGGTGACCCCCCCAACCATAAAATTATTTTTGTTGCTACTGTTGTCATTTGCTACCGTTATGAATGGTTGACCCCTGTGAAACCCTCCCAAAGGGGTTGTGACCCACAGATTGAGAACCACTGCTCTACACTGTCTCCCAGAATTCCCAGGACCATTGAGCACCAGTGACTACATGGCCATTGACCATACTCCTTCATTGGCAGCCTTCTTTTCTCCATCACCCTACCTAGGTCTATTTTCTGGGACTACCTCCTTAATAAAGCAGTTCATGCTGCTTCTGGGGTGGGGAAACCCAACTAAGACAGCTTTATGGAATTCCCCCATTTTCAAATCTACTTCTGCTAGTTCTACTTAAGTCTGTTTTATGCCCAAGATACTTACGATGATCTCTGACACTGAGTATGTGATTTAAAAAATATATATATATATATGTTTGAAGAAATGAAATGGTTGTGCCAAAGTATTTTAATTCTACATTTCCCATCTCTCATCTTCCATGTAGAAAATACTGTGTATGTTGACATCGTGACTACTGTTATTTTACCCGAGGTTGTGTTGATTTTCTAGGTTTTTCAAATGGAATCTTCCTCCCTTTTTTAATGTACATGCAGGACCACTAAAGCAAGCTGTATCCTTGCAAGTGGGATAAATATGGCTGGGCAAGAGGATTTATTGACTAGCATCTAGGGGAGGGGGGCTCTTTTATGTTCTCTGTCTGCACTCTTGGTTCATGCCTTTGTGTAATTTGCAGGGTGCGATGTCAGTGGATTCTATCACAGATCTTGATGACAATCAGTCCCGACTTCTGGAAGCTTTACAGCTCTCCCTGCCAGCCGAGGCACAAAGTAAAAAAGAAAAGGCCAGAGATAAGAAACTCAGTCTGAATCCTATTTACAGACAGGTCCCCAGGCTGGTGGACAGCTGCTGTCAGCATCTAGAAAAACATGGTAAGTGACCCCGTGCAACTAACCATCCCACTCCAATTTGTGTTCATCTGATTTGATGCCGGGCTGACATGTCCTTGGTGAAGAAAGTTTTATGGAAGTGAGTGGTGACTTCGAGGATTATGGGGGCCAAAGGAAAAGTCTGTGTCCAGACTGCTAAGCCACCACAACTCTTCAAAAGGGAGATTGGGGGCCTAGTGATCTGGGAAAAGGGTGAGATTTATTAGCTGGATCTGTCCGCAGGGCTCCCTTCAATCAGAACAGAGGCATGTTTATCTGTTTTAGACTTGAAAGGTCCTTATGAGGTGCCTTCCGAAGAGAAAGGGGGAGGGGCAGAGAATTCAACTTCCTGAGAAAGAAAAATATTAGAAACCATTGCTTAAGTTTTAAGAAACTGCACAGCTCCTGACAAGAGCTCTCTACCTTGCTCACTGCATTCTTGTGAAAGAGGCCTTTTTAACATTCCTTCACTCTGACCCTTTGGACAACCCGGCTAATATGCTGATGTCAAAATAATAGAAAGAGTCTTCTCTAAAACATGCCCTAGAATGTACACCTATAGCTGCATGAAAAATGTCATTTCCACAATTTAAATGTCTTTGTTTTCTTTAGACTACATTTCAGGGCTGTGAGGGAAATATTCTTCCTTGTTGCTTTGCTAGAAGAATAAAAGGTGTAACATTTTAAAGAAAAGTGAAGGAAATTCAGAGATCATGTAAACACAGTTTATGTTAACTTTCTCCTAGCTTTCCTTCTCATGAGAATCCCGGGGGCTATAGTGGTTGAAACTCTTGGCTGCCAAATGAGAGGATAGCAGTTCAAACCCACCAGCCACATGACAGGAGACAGATGAGGCAGTCTGCTTCCATAATGGTTTGCAATCGTGGAAACCCGATGGAGCAGGAATAATTGAACAACAGTGGTTTCTTTCTAATAAAAATGAGACTTTAAAACTTTTTTGAGATATATCTAAATTTCTTATCTCAATATATGGTTACCGGTCAATATATAGACCATTTAATAAAAGTCATATGGATTAAATCTTCTCTTATTTGTTTTATATACAATTTTTAAGTGTGGGTGCTTTTTAAAATCATTTTCTATCTCTTCTTTGGATGATATACTCGAAGAAGAAGGCATTGTCTTGGTAATCTTGAGTCTTCAATCTTTAGTTTCATGAATAAAATGAGGGAAATGTTATTTTTTAATCATTTTATTGGGGGCTCTTACAACTCTTATCACAATCCATCCATCCACCTATGGTGTCAAGCACATTTGTACAGATGTTGCAATCATCATTTTCAAAACATCTTCTTTCTACTTGAGCCCTTCGTATCAACTCATTTCACATGCACCCTCTTCCTCCCTCATGAATCCTTGGTAATTTATTTTAAAAAATTCTTTCACGTCTTACACCGACCTATGTCTCCCTTCACTCACTCTTCTGTTGTCCATCCTCCTGAGAGGGGGCTATATGTAGAGCATTGTGATCAGTTCCCCCCCTTATCCTGCCACCTTCCGCTTCCCCTCCACGTATCACTACTCTCATTTTGGGGGCTGAGTGTTCGATCTCTCCTGGATTCCTTGTGTTTCCAGCTCGGATCTGCACTCATATGTGTTCTCCGGCCCAGCCTGATTTATAAGGTAGAATTTGGATCATGATAGGGAGGGGTAGCATGAAATAACTGGAGGAAAGTTGTATGTTCCCTGACTGGCTCGCCAATTCCTTGTGACCCTTCTGTAGGGGGGTGTCCAATTGTGAAGAAGATGGTTTTAAATAGATGTTATGTGAGCAGAATTGCTTGGAATATACGGTTCTGGTAAACACCGCCACCAGGCAAGAGGGCATGATGTGCTCCTAGGAGCCATCAACTGTGGGAGTCAGGGAGGGTCAAGGAGAATGAGGGATGGCAAAGAGGGTACCCCAGTGGAAATGGAGCACTACGTACACGTTGCAGGGGAAGAGAAAAGCAACTTCACAGAACAAGTCAAGACGGAATTGTTGAATGGGAAGCTCTTATAGTAAGCTTTCACCTAAAACAAAAGAGAGTAAAGGGAGCTTAAAAAGGAAATGTTTTAAGAATGATGATGCCAGCAAATGTACAAATGTGCTTGACACAAGGGGTGTACGTATGGATTATGATAAGAGCTATATGAATCCCCAATAAAATGCTTAAAATACATATTTAAATAAAAACTAACATTTAAATAAAATCGAATATTTTAACAAGAACTAAAGCACAGTACAGTACATATGGGAATGAGGTAAAAAGTCCACCGTGATATAGAAATGGGCCCCATACATTGAGAATTAGATGTTCCCTAAAAGTGAGCTAAAGACAGTACTTTGTAAAGGGTTTTAAAGTAGAAAATTTCTACCCCCAATACACATCAGTCTCTACCCAGATTAAGTAAGTGCATTTGTGAGTGAAAATGGAGCACTTCTTTCAGTTTGCTTGTCGGCCTCTCCTGGCATTTGCTTCTGCAGTTTGTAAAATAGCATACCGTCTTTCAGAATGATTCACAGCTTTCTTGTTTGGAAGAGTCCAAATGCCACTGTTTGTCTAAAGGCAGGAAGATAACCTGGGTAACCTTTCAAGGTCCGGATTCTGCTCCAGGTCCCCAGGGTATTTAGTCCAGATGGCTCCTGAAAAATAAGAGACATTCTTAAATCCACACACATCGTCATCTTGTCCACTGTAAATCAATGGAGAGGGGGAGGAAGGTCCCTGGACAATTCTTTCCTATTTTCCAGATTTTGAAGTGAGTAGCTGAAAGTTTGATTTACTTGGGCTCTCTACATTTTCATCGGAGATCTTTGTGCCAGCCCCAAATTGTGACCAATTCTTTGGGTCCCATCTATTTTCTTGTCCAAAGAGCCCTGGGGAGCATTCAATAAGCAACTGACTGCCAATTGAAAGGTCAGTTTTTCAAATCCACTATCTGCTCTGCAGAATGGGGCAGCCGATTTCCACAAGGATTTGCATCCTTGGAAGCCTAGGGGCAGTTCTCCTGTGCCCGATCAAGTTGCTGTGATTTGGAATAGACTCAATTGCCACGGGATATTCCTTATTTACCTCCCTTCTCCAACTATGTTTCGCCCGAAAGTTTTCTATATTCCTAGGACAAAATTCCTAAGCATCTTTGATTTCCAGGATGCACAGATGCCCAGGAAGACAAGGATGAAGATACAAAAGGCCAGCCATGTTCTTTTGTGGAATTGTGCCTGGTTTGAGGGCAGGGCCAGCAGCTCATTGTGCCCTCGCGAGGTTCCTTCTGTCTC
The DNA here is from genome assembly GCA_004026705.1 of Nesogale talazaci. NCBI lineage: Eukaryota > Metazoa > Chordata > Mammalia > Afrosoricida > Tenrecidae > Nesogale > Nesogale talazaci. The sequence continues at coordinate 9,174 of PVJH01002139.1, forward strand.
TTAATCTAGTGACTCCAGCCCTTCTAGATCTCCTGCTCCTTTCAGCTCCTCAAAACCACCTGTCTTTGCTAAATTGGTGCCTTCCTGTTTGTTTTTAAGCTACACTTGCTTCCTATCTGCGACTCCCCTAAGTGAAGGTTAGGGAATGCCTGCACTGAAGCTGTTCTTGGTGGAAAATCTCGGTAAGGTAGCTGGCTAATAGCAACAATAGGCTCCATCTGTTTTTGGGGCTGCTATTTGTTTTCCTCGAGTTCCCCTCTCCCTCCCCCCCCCAAAAATCCCCAACTGGATCATAATTGACTGAGAGACATAGGAGATGCAGCCGTCTATGTCACCAACTCTTCTGTGACACAGTAACTGGGTCAGAAATGCAGAAGATTGTGTCAAAGTGGAATCAACGGCAAATGCCAACTACAGTGTCATCAATGCCTCATTTTCCATCACATTCATTTTAAATGAGTGAATTGCTATAATTGATCAAATAATACCACAGACATGGGCATTTCTGAGCCTCCTGGAAGGACTCTGCTGCCAATAGAATAATTCAATCTCATTTGTTAACAATGTGGACATTTCCCATTCTTCAGAAACCATCTGAGAATCAGAAAAATCAGAGCAGGCAAAATTTCAGTGACTGAGACCAAATGCTGCATTAAAGTCTTCTGCTGTATACCTAGAAGACTCATGCTGTTCATCATATATAGTTCTTTATGTATAATATATAGTTGTATGGGCCAGGTAATTATTCTAAGCTTTCTGTCTACATTCATTAATTAAGTCCTCCCAAACCTTTTGAGGTAGATGCTTATTTTACACAGGAAGAAGTATAATTCTACATTTGACTGCAAATGCCTTTATTCAAGCACCCAGAAAGTGGAAACAATACATTGGGCTGGACAACCAGAAGGGTCCAGAAGTCCACTAAAAGTTGAGCAAAAGTCACATCACAACACCCAAAAGCAAAACACCCACATGTGCCTTTACAATTCAACAATCACTAGACTCTCTGGAACTACAGCATCCCACAGGTTAGGTTGTTCGGTGCCATCGCGTTGGTTCAAACTCATAGCAGCTTGATGTGCAGCAGAGGGAACACTGCCTGGTCCTGCAGCTATGTTTGACCCCATTGTGGCATTGCATGAGTGTCAACATCTCCTTAAGGAGCTTCCTCTTTTTCACTGTCCCTCCATGCTACCAAGCATGCTGTCCTTTTTCCAGGGACTGGACTCTCCTGATAATATGTTAAAAGTACATGAAATGATGCCTCACCATCCTTACTTCCAAGGAGTATTCTGGCCATACTCCTTCTTCTAGATCAGATGGGTGTAGTCTTCTGGTCCCCCATGTCTATAATACTTCCAATATTTCTTACTGGCACCCTAATTTAAATCAATTCTTTTTTTTATTTTTTGATCAATTCTTCTCCAGTATTTTTTCAGCCATGTCTAACTTTCATATGCACATGAATTCTCTTACACTTAATACACAACATGGCAAGACCTTAAAATAAATAGACCAACAGATTTCTTTTCCGAGAGCAAGAATGAGTGATGTCATAAGAAATATGATCATTCATAATGACATCAACCATAAAACAAAATGTGAAATAAGATGAAATTTCTGGGTGGGGGACCCTACGAAGAGATACCAGAGCCCTGAAGTGAGTTAATTGCTTGGCTGCTAGGCAAAGAGCAGGTGGTTGTAACCCACCAGGCATTCTAGGGGAAAAAGTTGTGACGATTGACTTCTTTATAGGTTACAGCCTTAGAAGCTTTATGTGGCAGTTCTACACTCTCCTTGAATGCTGCCAGTTGTCAGAACCAACTCAGTGTCACACGACACGCACACAATCTTTTAAAGCATGGTTTCCCAACCTCAGATGCATGGACAGTTTGGACCAGTTAACTCTTTACTGTATGTATTGACTCCATTGTCACATGTCTACAACGAGATGTGACTGAATACCTGGCTATAAAATTACTCATAGTAAGGTCATATACTCATATAATAATAAAAACGGTAGGAGGTGAGTGTTTGGGGGGGTATATTTGCCTTTCAGAGGGGAAGAGGAAGTAATCTGTTATAATAAAAGTGTTTTGCATGCCTTTTTAATATTATTAGCAAGCAATTCTTACTGACATGAACATTCCAGTGGCATAACATTGAATGAAAACAAGCATTCAAAAATACACACTATCTCAAAACTCGTAAATATGTGCAAGGAAACGTCAAATATTTCATGATTATGGATTTGAAAGATTATGGATTTTTTCTTAGAAAAAAAAGAAAGATAATGGAATCTTTCCACGTTTTGTGGCCTCAGTGCATGTGTGTATGTATGTGTGTGTAAGCTGGAAAGAAATCAACATAATATTATGAATGATTACTTCTCAAGTTTTTGTAACATTTGTCTAAGTATTGTTAACATTTGTCTAGGTTTTCTTCAACAAGTACTTGGTTTTCTTATGATCACAGAAACAAGAAATAATCCATTTCAAAAACTGACACAAGAACTAAAAATCTCTATTGCGTGCTTACATTATCATTATGAACAATAAAGAAGAAATGCTGCATTGTCTTCATATGGAGAAGACATGGAACTATCATGTGGAAATTATTTCATGAGAAACATTAAAACAAAGTGATCCTGGCGCTGAAAAATGGAATGACCCTATACAACATAGTAGAACTGCCCCAGAGGGTTCCCAAGGCTGTCAATCTTTACATCTTTCTCCCAAAGAGTGCGTGGTAGGTTTGAACTGCAGATACGTTGGTCAGCTGGAAGGCCATCTTAACCACTGCGCCACTAGGGCTCCTCTTGGGTACCATCCAGAAACCAACCTCACTGTTATCAAGTTGGTTCTGGCTCCTGTCGACCTTGCAGAACAGGGTAGACTTGGCCTGTGGTGTTCCCAGGTTATCCATCCTAACAGGACCAGACGCCTCCTCCCCTGCTCCCTCCCCCGCAAACACACAAAGATCAGCTGGTGGTTTTGAAAGGCTGAGCCTGTAATTAGCAGCTCAAACTATCACCTACTACCCAGCTCAGCCACCAGGACTCCTTCATGGAGACAGTGGTGTGGGATAAAAAAGCATTCCTTGACTTCCCGCTGGCACTCCTCTTCCATTGCTGTGCTGGTATTCTGTTCGATTTGTATTTGATTTCCTCCAGAGGAATCAACGGAACTATTGATTTTGTTTGCTTCTCCACAGGTCTCCAGACAGTGGGAATATTCCGTGTCGGCAGCTCAAAAAAGCGAGTGAGACAAGTAAGTGAAAAAAGGAAGATTCTCTTAAGACGTTTCACTTGGCTTGTTAATGAAGTGCCATGCACAGACATTAAGCATAAGCAAATCTGTTTCTGAAGGTGTCTTCTTTGCCTCTCTACTAAAATTTTAAAAAAATCAAAACCCAACTCCTTGCGGGCAAAGTCAAAGCCAAGTCCTTAGGGATGAAAGGCAAGAATTTGTAATCATCTCATTGAGCCAGTAATCAGGACAGTCAGAGAGTACCTGATTAGCAAGTGGTCATAAATGGATAACTGTAGGGTACTCATTATTGTCACTATATGATCTGAAAAATGCCCTTAACATTCTCATTGTGAAAGTTGCTGTGTTTAATGATCTGGCAAAATAACTCACTACTCACTTTGCCCAGAAAACCCCACAAAATCATTCAAATCAAGAAGACCAAATCTTTGGGGCCCTTTGAAGGATACCCATGAAGCTGCCTAGGCTATGAAGAGCCTTCACATCCAGAAAGCCACCAAGTATCTGAAAGATGTCACTTTGCAGAAGTGGGGTGTGCCATTGCGACGTGGCCATAGTCGAGTGAGTAGGTGTGCCCAGGCCAAACAATGGTGTTGGTTTCAGGGTTAGTGGCCCCGAAAGAGTGCCACATTTTGGCTGCACATGCTTAAAACTGCAGAGTCACACTGAACTGACTGGTTTAGCGGTGACTTCTCTGATCATTGAGCACATCCAGGTGAACAAAGCCCCCTAGATGCAACGCCAGAGCACAAGGTGGGCTCAATGGACACTGGACCTCCCCGTGTCACATGGAATTGATCCTTCCTGAATAGGAACATGTGGTTCCTGACCCAGAAGAAGTGGTTACGCAGAAGCAAAGGATCTCCCACAAGAGACTGAAGAAGCAAAATCTGATGGCTCAGGAGGAAATGAAGGTTAAAAATCAAAGAAAATAAAAGTTTTTTTAAAAAGTTTAACTGTGTTTATAGCTTTACCCTCTCAAAAATAAGTAATACAGAAGTTGACCTCGAACTACTGGTCCCCAAATAATTTGTCCTATAGGGATCTGACCCATTGGCTTCTGTGTGACATTCTCTCAACAAAAGTCTGCAATTAGACCTTCAGGCATAGAGTCAGTCCTATGATAGAATAGGTAGCCAAATTCATAACAGCTTCAGAAAAGCAAAGCATCCTTTGAGAAAATTCATTTGTGGATTGAAAGAGAATTAAAATGCTAATTTCCCTCTGTTGGCACCAACCAGAGGAAATAAAACTCGGTGATTCAATAATGAAGCCAAGGGGAAAATAAATGTTTAGTTTATTTCTTCAGACAGAGCTGAAGAAATGATATTTGTTCATCTTATTGCAACTACCTGAAATAAATATTACCTTGTATCTTTTTGTTTGTATGAAGATAAAAAGGGTTTTCACAGGAAACACATTTTCCATTTGGTTGGTTGGTTGGTTTTTATTTAATACTCACATGAGAGACTTTTGAGCAAACAACCAGGATTTCACCACAGAATTTGTAGGAAGAGTGATAGAAGAGTGTCATTTGTTGGCTCTCTCCTCTGTGCAGAATTGCAGAATGTTTCCACAAATATTATCTCCTGGAATCTCCCCGTGAACCATGAGCGTAGCTGTAGCTACTTTCATCTCTTTTCTTTTTTTTAAGTCTTCCCAAACCCTCTCTCACTTCCATCTAGTCTATGACAACTTAGAGTCAGCCAATAGGACAGGGTAGAACTGCCCCTGTGAGGTTCCAAAGCTGAAGCTCTTTATGGGGATATATAGTTTAGCACTGCTGGGCTGGGCATTAGCAGCCCAATGCAGAACCACTATTCCACCAAGCCCCTTTGAACAAAATAACAACCAAATAACCGTATTTCAAGATGATAGACATTAACCAGTCCATGGGACAAACTTTTATGCATGTGTGTATGCATGTTTTGTATGCGTGTGTGTGTGGGGGGGGTGCATGTGCACGCGCTCAGAACAGAAAGAAGGTGAGCTTGCGGGATTGCAAGTCAGCATGGTGCCATTGGCAGTGATCTTGGTGGCTCTGGGTGCCCAACACATAAGGGCGAGCTGCCTGTAGTAAGTGAACCCTTTGTGGAGTGATAGGTTTTCACCTCAGAATGAGTGGGGGCAAACGCCTACAGTGAGCCATTCATTGTATCTGGATCCACTAAATGGAGAATCTTTGCATGGAGCTTAAGGAGGAAACACCCAGGGATGAGGATGAGGATGTTGTTGCCGTTATTGTTGTGGCATACTGTCGACCTGGTTTGGACTCCTCGTGCTTGTATGTACAAACGAACAAATTCTGCCCAGTCCGGCTCCCTCCTAACAATTGATCTTCTGTGTGAGCCAACTGTCACTCCATCTTGCTGTGGGCAGATGAGCTAAGAAAAATAGAATTAATGGCCACTTTGACTTTTAGTATGAAATATGCTTACAGCTGTCATTCCATCCCGTATTATTGCCTCTTGGTGGGTCATGTTTTCTCTTCAAACGCTCGTCACTGTAGTGAGAGCTGGCCACTGGTGGGATTGGTCTGGTCACCTGTCACTCTAGCAGCCTGTAGACTGGGGAAGAGAGTGGGCTTTGCCTTTTGATGTGCCACCATTTCTCGGGCAACACAGGAAATGTGCAGTACATCTTTGTCAAACGAATGAATCAACGAGTGATTTAACAAATGAGCTCATGCAGAAAGCTTATTACATAGAGTTGGAGTCATGAACTCACATAATGATTTCTGCAGCACAGCATCATGTGTCAACGAAGTTGAGGTGCCAAGAATGCATGTAGGATGTGGAATGTATTACTCCATCTTACTGATGTCTCTACTGCAGTAATGGCTTATAGGCAGAGTGTAATGATTAAGGCAAAGAATCCTTCTGAGACGTGTTCCTCAGACGACGGTGACAAATCGAAGGCCACTTTTATTTCAGGAATGCCATCTTACCAGCCTCCATCATGAATGGCTTATCAGGCTGGCTGTTTAATTTGATTAGCTGAAGCAAAACCCCCTTGCTTTCTTGCCGAGTGCCTCTGTAAATTTTCAGAATGCCAACTTGACAGGATTGCTGATGTGCAGAAAGGCTGTCTGATGGATGGATTGTTCCCCCCATTTAGAGTTGACCTATGTTCCATTCCACCCGGGAGCTCTCTGCACCCCACCCCCAACCTTCTGGTTGTCATTAGCAGGCCCCTCTGCTTGCGTCATCCACAGCAAGCCCACAGAGAGTTTTCCTTAACATCACATATCAGGTATGTATACTATATCCAGGACTGGGTTCCTGCCGTAGACCATCCAGACCAAGGTGGCATGTGCTCGCCTCTTGGGTGGAACACCAGGTGCTGGGGGCCCACACGGGCCTTTAGTTGGGAAGCGAACATGGAAGGATGGGTTTGGGAGACTGCCGTTTGAACCGTTTGTCTCCCTCCAGTTACGGGAGGAATTCGACCGTGGCATTGACGTTTCTCTGGAGGAGGAGCACAGCGTCCACGATGTGGCTGCCTTGCTGAAGGAGTTCCTAAGGGATATGCCGGACCCCCTGCTCACCAGGGAGCTGTATACCGCCTTCCTCCACACGCTGCGTACGTGAGGCCATTCTGGGAGACGCCAGGGTGACCAACTCCCTCAGGCAACCTTGTGCCTCTTTGCCCTGACAGCTCTTTTTTGTCTTCATTGATGACTCTCTCATGAGTGAGCTATTTGGGGACTTTTCTGAGATTCCCCCTAGGGAGAATTAGCCAGAAGAAAGTTGCGTTCAAACAAATGCACATAGCCAAGAAGGAGTTGGGAAGTTTGCAAATGACTTCAAAGACTGTAGAAATGCCACACCAAGGGATGCTTTGGTGTACACGCAATATTTCCCAGCAAGCCTGCCCCCCAAAATAAGTTTGCTTTGGGTGGTATGGAAAAGGAGAGAGGTCAAAGAATCCAGAGAGGAGGGGCCAGCGGATGGTCTCAGTGTTAGCGCAGGCCAGGGCTTCGCGTCTGTGGATACAGACCCCATGGAGGATAAATGGAGGGTGATGGGGAGGAGGCATCCACTCAGTCAGCCTCCCACAGTAGGACTCATATAGGACCACTAGAGAGACCAAGCTATCAGGCTGTATATGGGGTATGAACCAACAGAAAGTTTATCTTTTGGATGTTCTTCAAAAGAAGATCACTCCATGCCCGTTAGAACCTTTATTGAGTCTCAGTCACTGCCATCAACAATGAAAGATTGATATCTGTAAAGTAAGGGATGAGTTACATCATCAGGGAAAGGTGAGAGACACGAGGCAGGGAAATGAAATTACCTAGATTTCTAAAGCTAAGAGTCTCAGAGATGTTTACAATGAGGAAAATGGAGTCATAGGAGAAGGGGAATGGCTGTGCTTGTCATTCATTTGAAGTTTGAATGTACTGACCCCTCTGTTCCTCTAGTGCCCTGGTCACTAGATTTCCAGTGTCTATCGTGAAGCATTTGGATGGACATCCTTTTGGATATTGATAACATCGTTCTCAGGTCACACAAAATCATCAGCCTACAACCCAGCTTGTTATCGTTGGTCAAACATCCAATGAAAGCATCTCTAATGTGATAGCTTGGACAGTTTCTCCGGTGTGGCATGTGACATGAGCTGGTATTGATGATTTTGTGGGCCTGAGCTGTATGTGTAGGATTCACTGGCTGGGCCTTCCCCATCCCTGCTTGAGAGAGGCTGTCATGATTTCTCTAGTTTTCCCATGTTCCCAGGTTTAATCCATTGTTATAATCTTCAGAGAGCTGGGCTGCTAGCGCAGGGGAGGGAGTTGAGGAATAGATGCAATGTGACTTTCTTTGACCCTTTCTGTTAAGAATGTTCCTCACTGCCTGATGTGCACACCCTAACTCAGAGGGCCTCTTGTTGTCATGTTTTAGTGTTGGAGCCGGAGGAACAGTTGGGCGCCCTGCAGCTTCTCATCTACCTTCTACCTCCCTGCAACTGCGACACCCTCCACCGCCTGCTGCAATTCCTTGCCATCGTTGCCAGACATGCTGACGACAACATCAGCAAAGATGGGCAAGAGGTATGCCCCCCTCCCCCAATTGGTGACCAGAGATCAGTGACTTTATTTTTTTTTTTTGCTGTGACTCTTGTGTTTGATTTCAGAGGAAGAACCACCAACGTGGTCATACTTTCCACCTGGAGGAAGTGACAGTCCCTCCCTTGACTTTTCTGACTCGGTAGGAAGTGAATCAATGCCAAGTTTTTTCTGGAAATACAGCTTATATGAGCACCTGGGCCACTCACCTCCTTGTTGGTTCTTAAGGAAGTTTCTCATGCAGGATATCTTTTAAAAAATGTATGATGATGTCATGGAATACCACCTTATTATTCTTCTGGGTTATCCTTAGGACTCCATCTTTTCTAGTATCTCTATTTCAAGGGATCCTTTCTCCCTTTAAACACTTTCTCCAGAGCAGGGACTGGTTCTATGCGATGACTGGTCAATCTGACTTTCAAGACGAGATGCAGAGGAAGCTCCTGTGTCGATTCATAGGGATCCTCTAGGATAGGGTAGAACTGCCGCTATGGGTTTCCAAGACTGTGCCTTTTTGTTTTTGTTTTTTGGTGGGGGGGCATCACTGCCCTCTGGTGGTGGGAGTACAAGGCCCAGCCTTTGCTCCTGTGGAGCCGCTGCTGGAATTGAACCTCCATCCCAGTGGACCGCAGTCCTGCGCACAACCGCTACGCCACCGGGGCTCAGTCCGTTTTGTTGTTTTTGGTTTTGTTTTTTTAAGACTGTGCCTTTGTATGGGAGTAGAAACTTCTGTCTTTCTCCCAAAGAGGAGCAGCTGGTGGTTTTGAGCTGCTTACCTTACTGTTAACAGCACAACTCTTAACCACTGCCCCATCAGGCTCCTTGGAGCAGGAACCAGGAGGTGTGCTTTACTCATCATTGCATTGATGTCTTGGTGCAATGTGAGGTCAACTGTTGGAGGTGGTTCTGAACAGGCCCAAAGACTTCTTTTTATCCTAGTGTGATCCTCATCAGAGGTTTGGTGTCCTAGCTTTTTCTGACCACATTCAGACAATCTGAAGTGGTTTGAAGTTTCTCCTTTGAATAAGGATGATACTGCCTTCATTTTAAAGTAACCTTCAACCAACCTACCTGTTTCATCTTTGCCTTAATAGGAAACCAGTTGCCCTCTTTCATACCATTCAGTCGTAAACTTCTCCTTGACCTTGGAGTCCCTAGAAGTTATCCGACTTTCTAATCTGCTAGCATGCATTATAATCAACAAGGGGCTTCCCAGATTTGCTTAACCATGGAAACTTTTATTTAAAATCCTTGTTAAGTAGAACACAGTGCTGTATTGTGAGTTTAATTCCATAAAATGGTTCCATGTCTTTCCTAAAGGACATAGTCCTATAAAATTTTTTTCCACTTTAAAGCAGAAAGGTCATTCTGTATTTCTTCTCCTTGTCATCCTCTACGTTGGGGAGCAAGTGGAACTTTCATGAGTTTATTATTTTTCTTGCTAGGAGTTATAATTCCTGAAAGCCTTGCAGGCAACAGATTTAATGCTATGGCCCTGACACATTTTTTTCCAGCACAAATAGTTCTTTGATGGGTAGAGTATAATTCTGGTTAATTGCTAAGTAGTTAATTTACCTGTCTGGATGTTAGCCTTTGTTGGCAGTAGAATGGTCTGTGTAATCATCAGGTAATGTCAGAGAGTGCCCTGTGTGCCTAGGGAAGCCAGTTGCTTTGCTGGGATTTCTTAAGTGCTATGTGTGAAGAAGAAAATCAGGTCTAGGCTGCTGAGAAGCCACTAAGGATATTGAAAGTCTAATTGAGCTCACAAATACACTTTTCTTTATTTTTAACAGTTTTATTATCACATCATCTACATGTCATACAATTCAGTAATTCAATCCTATCAAGAAGAGTTGTACAATTAACACCACAGTCCATTCCAGAACATTTTCGTCTTCCTTGTACTCACTGTGACTCATGAATGTTTTTTCTAATTGTCGCAAAGTTACACACACCCAAACACTCTCCTATTCCACAACCTCCACCTGTGTAATTCAATGACATCGATTATACTCTTGGTGTTGTCCAACTGTTACTGACATTCTTTTCCAAAGTATTTTCACCACCGACATAAGCTCGGTGTCCCCTCTCCCTCAAGGAACAACTCTTTCTCCTTCACCCATGATAACCCTTGGTCAAGTTTGGCTTCTTTTTTTAGTAGTAGTAGTTTTCTTGGTGTAGCTTTCATATACATGTTTGGTTAAATCCCTTTTGAAAAGAGTTTATATAAAGATCATCATAATCGAGTCTAGTGTTCCCTCCTCCCCACAATTGCCCTTTTGGAATCGTCCTCAAACACTCTATCCAAGTGTTGAACAAGCCTCCATTGCTTATGCATAAAGGAAGAATGGATTCTTGGATGAGGCTAATTGAGAAGTAGCATCTCCTTCCTACCACGTGCCGGCGTATGCTAGTGGCTGTACCTATACTCCCAAGCCTCACTTGCCAACTCGGCTAGGTACTAAAGACCTAGTGATTTAAAAATCTGTGTGACGAGAAAATAGAAGAGGACCACATCACCTCTCTCCCTCATCTGTACTCTAAACAGTCATTGCCCCTTGCTAAGGTCATCTGCTCCTGCCACCACTCCCACCAACCACAGTCTGTCTCCTTGTCAAGAACATACATGTGGACTAGAAAGCAGACCTGTACCAGAGGCTGAACTCAGGGTTTCTCAGCCTCCAAGCGACTGACCATTGAACATGGATCAATCTCTGTGGTGGGGAGATCGCCGGATGTTAGCAATACCCTGGCCCTCTACCCACGCTATGACCCTCATCCCTACTCCTCATGTGGCAATGGATGAGGTGGATCTCAGTTTCCTCCTCCCTAAAGTGAAACAGAACCCAAATGTGCTGCCATCAAGGCCATTGCGACACGGGTGGCAGAGGAGAACGCCCCCATGGTGTGGCCTTGGCTGTGATCTTTATGAAAATACATCTCCAGACCTTTTTTCCATGGTGCCACTGGGTGGATTGGCATGACCAGTCTTGAGATTAGGAGTCGAGTGTTAATCATTTTTCGTACCCAGGTTCCTAAGTGACCATCACCATCGCCTTTCTGATCGGCATTGGTGAGTTGGAAAAATAACTGTATTATTTCCTAGTGGGATCTTATAGCTGTCTACAGAGAGGGCATGAGAAAAATGGTCTACTAGTCCAGTAGTGCTGTTTTTAGAAAGGGGAAAAAAAAGAAAAGAGTGATCTTTTATCGAGTTGTGGTGTTTTGCTATCTTTTGTTTGTTTTATTTTACTCTGTTTTGTTTGGTTTGCTATTTGCTGTGCTCCTTAGGGGAAGGAGAAATTCCCAAATGTAAGAAAGATTTTATTTCTTTTAGAAAGAATATTACAGGGACAAAATGGAAACAGCCTTGGGGAAGTCCAAGTCCCACCCCAGGAAGTCCAAGATCACCCTCCCAGCCCCACTCCTCCCTTGCATCTCATGGAATATACGGTGTGGAAATGTTCTGGTGAGAGAATCCAGAGCTTCAGTTTGATTCTTAAAGAGCCTCTGAGAACACGAACTTAGGAAGCATCAAGGGCGAGTGTGATGACTGGTCTTGGGTGAGCAACATGCTATGAGAAACTCAGAGGCTACCTTTGCAACATCACAGAAGGATGAAAGATGTTCAGTCCTCTCCTTGGATGCAGAATTTAAGAGGCCCCCAAACCACTTAGTTGTCAAAGATTTATTCTGCATTCATTTTGAGTTTATCTGGATGGCCAAGAGTTTGGTTTTTGTGGTGCTTTGTTTGTTTTGTTGGTAACCCCTTACATTTCGTGCTCATGATGTAGATTTGGTCCCTGCCACTATCCATACTGCTACAGGATCTGCCAAGGAAAGAGGATACACATCTTCTTCCCATCTCTGCCACCACCTAGCTCTCCATGCTGGGTGCTACTACACTAAAGCATAAGACTAACATAGCAGCTGCTTCAGAACCATATAGGGGGTACACATTCGAATGGCTTGTGGAAAACCCTGTGTCCACTGATCATGCGTGCTACGATGTGCAACTTGGAATAAATGGGAATGCTTCCCACTTGGCTCAGGAATCATGTAGGAAGCCTTAGTAAAGAGCAAACCTGTCCTTAAACTTGCTAGCAAATGCAATGGTAACCCATCATCCAGTGTCCATTGTCCTGCCTGGATAGCCTTCTCAGATATTTATTTCTATAGTCCATGTATTATATATAGTTGTGCTTTCTTTTATGACCTACTTATATTATCTACCTTTATGGGTAGGAGGCCCGGGGACTTCGTGGGTCACACCTTAGGCTGATAACTGAAAGGTATGTAGTTGGCAAGATGAAGTTTGTGGCAGATCAAGCTGTCTGCTCCTAGAAAGACTGATGGCCTTGGATACCCATGGGGGCTGTTTTCTTTGGACCTGTAGGCCTTCTAAGAGGCAGAATTGGCTTGATGGCAGGGAGATCAGAAAAAAACCCACTGTTGTCCAATTGGTTTTAACTCACAGTCACATATGGGTGTCAGAGTTGATAATATTTTCAATGGCTGTAATCTTATGGAAGTAGATCACCAGGCCTTTCTTCAATGGGGCCACTAAGATTCAAGCCATTAACCTTTCAGTTAGCAGTGAAGCGCCACCCAGAGACCTATACTCTCAATTGACTGCCACTGAGTCGATTCTAACTCATAGCAGAGCTATATAGGGTTTCCAGTGCTGTCATTTTTTTTTGGAAGCAGACCTCCTCATCTTTCCCTCAAGGCTGGTGAGTTAGAACTGCCGACCTTTCAACTAGGAGTCCAAAGCTTACCTAAGAGTGTCACCAAAGCTCTTTCATGCATAGACGATAGATAGACAGACATATACTCACGTACTCACACGTAAACCAAACTTGCTGCCACCCCATGCATTCCATCTCACAGCAACACTATATAGCAGAGAAGCACTTCCCCTGTGGGCTTCTGAGGCTGCAAATCTTTACAGGAGCTGAAAGCCTCATGTTCCTCCTGCGAAGTGTCTGCTCGGTTCAAACTTCTGCCCTGCAGCCCAACTCATTATCCACTGTGCTCCTTTGTTCACACGTGTGCATGCATGGATGTGTCTACACATATTTACAAAAGAGCTTTCAAAAGTTCATGGGAAATATAACAGTGCTACTCCTCCGTGCGTGTTCTGAAGCCCCCTCACATAAATGTATTTTGGCAAAACAAACGCACTGCTGTGGAATTGCTTCCAGCTCCTAGCCACTTTATCGGACAAAATAGAACTGCTCCTCTTTCTGGGAACACACAGCCCCATCTTTGTCCCTCCCAAGGGCTGGCGGATTTGAACCACTGAGGTTAAAGTTAGCAACCTCACACCCTACCCCAGAGTCCTAAATGTATATACTTCTATACGTGTAGAAATGAAGGTGCTTCTGACTCATAGCGACCCTCAGGATGGAGTGGAGCTGCCCCAGAGGGTGTCCCAGGCTGGTGTCTTCACAGAGGTTAACAGCTGCATCTTTCTCCTGAGGAGCAGCTGGGAGATTTGAACCAACAGCTCTTCAGCAGGAGTTGAACAGTTAGAATCCTTATACCACCAGGACTTTTTATAGGGTGTGTGTGTGTGTGTGTGTGTAACCAGACTCAATGGAGTCCATTCTGACTCACAACAACCCTCTCAGGCAGGTCAATGTGTCCCAATGGCTTTCTGAGAGTGTAACTCTTCACACGCATACAAAGTCTCTTGAGGAGCAACAGATGGGTTCGAACTGCTTAGGCTTGTGATTAGTAGCCCCACTCATAACTCAGTAGACCACAAGGGGTGTGTGTGTGTGTATGTGTGTGTGTATGTTTGTGTGCATGCGTGCGCTTCAACATGGAAAGAAAGAATCAAAATTGTCTGGAAGCGAATCTACTTTTCAGTTTTACAAGCACAGCAAAGCAATTCCTAAAAGGCACAAACGGGGCTGAGCGCTGCTAGCTGCTGGGCACAATGGGTTGTCACATCGCCTTGTACGGCATGCATGGGGTAGCTCGAGGAGCAGGACCAGGAAGAAGTGGAGCTGCAGATCATTCTTGTACTCAACATTGTTTTTAAAGGAAACAGTCTTCCACAGGTTCATGTCAAAACAGGAGCGAACCCTAAGAGTACTTTGGGGTAGAGAATATTCCCTGTGTCTTCTACTTCCAAAGGGGAAAAGTTCTAAATTGCTCAGACGTGGTTTGATTTTTCTTCATGAATTTCCAGCAAAGGAAATGAGAAAGAAAACGAAAAATGGCTGTGGTTTATCAATGCCATAAAGAACGCATAAGCCAGCATCCATAAAGAGCGCTTGAGTTAAAATCCCCAGTGTTTAGTCCTGGAAACAATTTCGCTTCGCTGCAAATTGCCTTCTGAAAAAATGCCCAGGCCCTATAATCCACATGCTGGGATTGCAAAGCAGGGGAGCAGAAGTCCTGGGTAACACAGGCTGTGGTCCCCTTGGAGGCTTGTTCTCAGCTGTCACTTGGAACTAGTGACTTTTATGCTATGTACCCAAATGCTTTTCAATCCAGGTGAAGGCTCCCCACCCAGCAACCTTGCCCCACTCTTCCCCAGGCATGCCAAGGATGTGAATTAACCCTGACCAAAGAAACCAAAATTTACCTATCCTGGGGGCCCTCTCAGGAGAATGTTGGGGCCATCTGCTCCTTTTGGGTGACACCTTTGGAAGTTCTATGGGCCCTTCTCTGTTTTCTACGGTTGCAATGAGTCAACATCAATTCAACAACAGCTAGTAGCCCAACCATTCCACCAGTCCTTCAATGCCAGTGCCGTTGGCTTTGGGTTGGTTGTTTGCTTGCGAGGAAGGGGGACGTATTTAGTATTTCTCAACCACAGGCCAATTGAACAATGTCTAGGGACATTCCAGCTTGTCCAAACTGCAGATGGAGAGGAAGATTTCTACCCCCTAACAGGTAAATGCAATGCATACTGCTAGATATCTCATATGTACATAGGACAGCCCTGGCTCCAGGAAACCCTGGCAAGAGAAACTTGACAGGATCATCTCTCCCATCTTAAAATGCAATAGATGGATGGGGTTGTATAGATTCAGAGAGATCAAAAACAAACTCATAGCTATCTGACTCATAGTCAATTCTGACTCATAATGGCCCTAGAGAGACAGTAAGTAGGTGAGCAGAATTTTGAAGTCCTTTCTACCATTCAGATGCCTTACTTATGGCCATGCCACTTGGTGGCGTTACTCATAGGACAGCGCCCGATTCCTATTCACAAAGTGTCTCTTTGAGGGAGATGGCTTGACACTGTTATCTGTAATTACCAGAAGGCAAAAGCAACATAAATAGCCATCAATTCGTTGTGGTTAAAACAAATGAGGGTGACATCCATGCAGTGGGGAGACTAGCGACCAATCAGGGTGATGATTTCAGGTGGATGTGGAAAAATTCATGCAGTATCTTGTTAAATAATATGGTACAGAAGGACTGCTGGTGACTCTGAGACTGCTTGATAAAGGAAAAGAATTGCATCAATAGATATGTGTAAAAGAGTGTATGAATGGCTGAGTTGGGATGGTGAGAAATTTATTTGCTTTATGCTTATCTCTACTTGCTATTTATTCATATATTGACCACGGGTTAAACATAGGCCGAATTATTTTATATATACTGTAAGTTTTTTTAAAAAAAGAATTTCCTACTAGCTCTGTGTGCTACCCTTTAGTTGCGGCCATCTTTCTCTTCCTTCTCTGCCCAACTAACTGTTCAATGCAGGTTCTCTCTTCATTGTGTGCACATTATTGATGGTGGCTCTTTTCTGCATGGCCTGTGGACATGGTTTGAACTATTGGGAAGACCCATCTTCATGGATGCTGACAGAAAGAACAGGGTCCTTTCTGGAGAAAATGCAATGGCAAGGAGCAACACTCCATTGGTGATTGAACCATTCTGTGTTTTCTCTTCCCATAGGTCACTGGGAACAAGATGACATCTCTGAACCTGGCCACTATATTCGGACCCAACCTGCTACACAAGCAGAAGTCATCAGACAAAGAGTTCTCCGTGCAGAGCTCAGCTCGTGCCGAGGAGAGCACTGCCATCATCACGGTGGTGCAGAAAATGATTGAAAATCACGAAGCCCTGTTCATGGTAGGTGACTTTTCTTGTGAGTGGCAGTGTGGTGAATTGCTCAATGGACCTCAAAGGTATCCCTTTCTGGTCATCCAAGGGTCACTCTTTGGAATCATTTAATTCAGCGGTTCTCCACCTATGGCTAGTTTCCCCTTTGGGAGTCGAATGACCTTTTCACAGGGGTTGCTTTCCAATGGTCTTAGGAACCGAGACACCTCTCCTCTATCTGTCTCCAGGCAATCCACCCACATATGGATATGCCCACATGCGAGTACCTGACGTGAAGACTGTTATCCATGGTACACCGTGCTTCAAGACAAAATTTCATTGATTTGTCACTAGAAATAACTATTTCACAATATATAATTACATAGTGTTTTGTGATGAATCGCTATGCCTTAATTATGTTCAATTTGTAACAATGAAAATACATCATGCATAGCAGATATTTACATTATGATTCATAATAGTAGCAACATTATAGTTAAGAAGTAGCAACAAAAATAACTTTATGGTTGGGGGTCACCACCACATGAGGAACTATATGAAAGTGTCACAGCATTAGGAAGATTGGGAACCACTGATTTAATTAGTCATAACAGTTTCCTAGCTCAAAACAGGCTGGGCACTCTTTGCTTTGGAATTCAGCTCTGTGCGCTTGTAGTCTTACAGCCATCCTCTGTGATGCTCTTAGAGCCTCTGGATGTCTTGCCTCTCAAATAGAACTTCACCAGATGTTCACCTGTGCTTCCTCTGTGTTTCCCTTGTCCCTTCCTGTTTCCCTTCCCAGTAGTTCCTTGCACCTGATAGTTTCTTCGTGGTGCTTCTCATACATGACACTGTGTCACAATCTTTGGCGATGAATTTCCCTGAGAGATATATGTAAGCTCCTTTCAAGCCAGGTCTGTGGCCTTAGTCTCGCCTCTCTGTATCTTCTGTATGCTTTGGAAACTCCTCCATCTGGCAGTTGGTTGGTAAATATTGTTCTATTTGTCTTGGATTTCCAGTTCCTGTTTTCCTTCATGAAACTGGGTGGCTTCCTTCAGCTTCCCTTGAAACGGAGCCTCAGCTAATGCTCTGGCATGTGTTAGAAAATACAGAAATCCACCCCAGCTACCTTCTTCTGTGTCTCTTGTCCCCTAGCAAGACCCCACCATAAACTCTGCCTCCTGCTCCCCCCAACCAGCCTCTGATGCTAGATCAACATCCCGTCCCCCAAATGAGTTGCTTCCCTTTATCAAGAGCCTCCTGTGGATTTATATACACACTAGCCTTCTCTCCATTCAAGTTTGTATGTGTAAGAGACAGAACTTCCAGCCCTGGGTCTAATCTTTGTGACTATGAGCAGATAGTTCAACATTCCGTAGTGTCAGTTTTAGCATCAGCACAATTGAAAGAATAGACACGTGGCCTAAGCCATACCACAGCCTATTGATAAGTGGGGACATTCTTCAAACTTGCCGTCTGTGTTTACAAAGCAGCATTAATCGGTAGGCAAAATGTGGTGTCTCAAATCTCAGTGCTTCACCACAAGACACAATTTTTTCCTGATTAGAACACATAATCCGATATTGGATGGACAGCTCTTCTGGTAGCAATAGAGGCACTCTGGCATCCTCTTCCTCGAGACTTTGCTGTCCCCTAGAGTGTTATGGGCCCAACCTAGAAGGGGCACCCATCACATTGGTTCAAACCCCATTAGCCAGAGCTCTCCAAGAAGCCACACCTAACTGTAAGGGAGACTGGGAAATGTGTTCTGACTGCATGTCCAGGAGGCAGAGAAAATGGATTTACCACAGGGACAACTTCACTGAGGAACAGCAACCATGTCTCACTCGTCTTTGTGCTTTCACTGCACCCTCTGTGTTACACCTGAAAAGTTCTCCAGAAGGGTGCGGGAAGCCTTTGCCACTGTGTTGCTGTCACACGTCAGCCTTATCATGCATGAATCACATAGTTGAATGAATCAAACATATGAACTTTTCAACAGTGTCCTCCGATTTTCAGTCACATCTCATCTTGCCAAGTAGTTTTGGCAGCGTTTCCCGTTCTCTGGCTTTTTGTTCGAACAAAACAAAATAAGGACCTTTCTTCTTTCCTAATTCTATCCTCAAGCTTCTGTGTTCCTTCCACAAACCATCAGACGTTTCTTTTCCACTCAGTCCTGAATAAAACATGTCCTGGTCTCCTGGAAAGGCCAGCTGCCGCCATTTGGGCCGTGGTATTCCTCCCCTCCTCCCCCCACCCTGTTAACTCCCAGACTCCCCATGACCTTGTGTGCCATGAAGCGACACACAGCCCAGTTCTGTACCACCCCCAAGAGTGGTCAGGGTCCCAACAGAATGGCCATGATCAGAGGTGTCATCTTGTTTCTAGTGACCCATACAAAAAGAGGCAACACACAGCAGCTGTTCTGTTTTGCTTTATGAAAGAAAGACTAGATTATCATGTGGGGAGGGGGTGGCATCTTGTTGTGACCCTTGGGGTTTTCAGAAATAGCTCCCCTCCCCCTGCCTTTCTCCCTAGTCTGTCTAAGTCTGAAAACTCTGCTGGAACCTGTCTGCCATGGGTGACCCTGTTGGTCTTTGAAAAGCAGAAGACCTTAGCATCGAGCCTCCTAACAATATGCAAGCCACTGCAGTACTCCTGCAGACTAACAGGTGGTAGAGGTGTATGTTAGATGCTTCTCACCACCATTACTCCCACATACACCCACACGAGAGAGGGAGAGAGAGAGAAGGAGAAAGTTGCTAGTATATTAATTTGATAATGTGCCTTAAGCATTGTGCTGCTGAAGCAGGCTCCAGTCTTTCCATGGCAAAGAGGTATCTGGAGGAGACTGTGCACTGCCACTAGTCTTACCTACTTCAGCCCCTCCTTCTACTCCTTTTCTCTTGCTGCAATGCAGTGACGTTTTGGAGCAATGGTGGTGCACACTGAATGTGCTCCACTGCTTCTGAAAAGGTTGATGGGTTAAGCCCGCTGGAGGCACCATGAAAGAAAGGCCTGATAATCTACTCGGACTGGTAATCAACGTGGACTCAAGAGCCAATTGCTCATCACCTTCTCACTCGTGAGATGCTCACTCACAGGGTCCCTGAAGGACAGGGTAGAACTGCCCACCGCACCCCCACCCCCACCCGTAAGTTTCTGAGGTTGTACCTCTATGGGACTAAAAAGCCCCACCTTTCTCCCAAGGAACAACTGCTAGTTTCGATCCACTGATCTTGGGGATCACAGCCTTCTTATGGACCCTGGTGAGGAGGCAAACTTATTGAGGGCAGGGAGGGTTGCTTGCTCTGCTCAGTGGCAGATCCAAAGCAGCTAGCCCAGGACTCGGCAGGTGGTGGGTACCCAGTAAATTAGCTGTTGAATAAAGCCTGCAACCTTTCGTGACTGTGGAGAAGAACGTGGGTTTTGTTTTTGTTTGGCTGCTGGGTATTGATTCAACGCCTTAACACCCTTTCCTTGGCATCCTGCCCCTCCAATTCTGCTATCAGCGAGCATTTAGAAGCTGCATAATATCAAATGTGACTTTCCGGGAACACAGGAAAGCAAACATCAGAAACAAGCATACAACAGACACGGCCACTATTCACACAAGCAGAAAGCATCCGCCCCCTCAGCCATCTACACAGCTAATTGTCCTGGAAGCTGGTCCTTCGGTACTTGATGTGGGCACATCCAGATGAAATGCACCATAGCTCTTGCGACTAATGTGCACCCTGAAGCCAAGTGGAGGAGCTGACAGCGAATTCCAAGGGCCGAGAAGATCATGACATAGCTTCTTCTCCGGGGGAGGAGGAGGAGGCATTGCCCTGAAGGGCTGATGACAAGACCGGACTGCCGTGTGGAGCTGAGACGTGGGAAAGCCAGGGTGTTCCCACCCGCTGGGCCATTAGCTGAGCTGGGGACAGGCACAGCACATGTGGGAAATTCAGCCGAGAATGGCTGAGAGCAAGGGTCGCAGCCGGATGAGGATTCCAAGCTTGGAAGCCAAGCTGCGTGTGCTTGTTGTGTTCCCTTCCTTCTCGGACACAAAGTGCATGTTCGTACCACCTCGTTTGCATGCCTGGCCAAAAGCCATTTTTCTATAGTAACATCAACCACTGCTGCTGGGCAGGGCTTGTGGGGGGCGGGGGCCCCTAGGAATAGCACTGGCTCGTTTCATTTGGGCCAGGAATTCATGTAGACGAAGCCAAACACCATAAGGACTAGGTCACCTCGAAGCCCTGGTGGCACAGCGGTTACACATTAGGCTGTTAACTGCAAGATCAGTGGTTCAAATCCACCAACCACACTGTAGGAGGAAGAGCCTTCCTGCTCCCATAAAGAGTCACCGTCTCAGAAGACTACAGGTCCACTATGAGTCAGAATTGACTTCAGAGCTATGAGATGCTTATGTGTTTGTTCCCTGTATCCTTTTTTATTAAGAATCCAAGTCCTGGACTGTGCTTTGTTCTATGGTGCCCTGGCTCACTGGGACTTGAAAACTCACCTCACAGGAACAATGAGCCAAACACCCACCTTCAGTCGGTCATACTGTGAGGGCAGATGTGTTGCTTGAAAGCCCAAAGCTCTGCCACCAGTATTTCAAATACCTACAGGGTCACCCCTAGTAGACAGGTGACGGCTAAGCTTCCAGAATGAGACAGAGGAGGAAGAAAGGACTGGCGATCTATTAACAGAAAACTGTCTGAGCCAGACCTGGATGTGGAGCCCCCCATAAGCTGTAAGGTGCTCAAAAATGCAGTGTGACCCAAGCAGTGGCTCGGGAAGGTGGTGCTGGCCCAGCTGTGCATTAGTTCGGGAACATGGAAGGGCAACATCAGCTAGAGTCAGCTAGACAGCCACAACAAGCCACACTCCTTTACCTGATCAGGGAGCGACAACACAAATGACTTTCATGGCATGCCATCACCCTGCCACAGAAAAACAGTCTTTTAGATGTGGCTTCTCCGATATGAGGACCCTTTAGAGGGAGAGAAGAAAGAGCATTCGCTCTAACCAGTCTGAAAACGAAGGCAAAAGAAGCCTTGAACAGTAATGGGCCCTCTTGAACCTAGACTAATCGTCCTTCCCGCCCACTGGATACTCAGGCTAGCTGTTGCTCATCGGAGGCAGGATGTGTCCCCTGCTGGAGCCGATTCACATTGTAGTCACACACTGGTGGGCAGGAAGCAGAAGCAAGGTCCACTCCACCTGGGTTATTGCCACTCCCCTAGAAGCCGCCACCACAGAGTCAGGTCTGCTGGCTTACGCCATCCCCAGAATAGCTCCCAGAGCCACACAAGGTCTTCTCCCTGCTTTTCATAGAAGCTGCCGGACTTTGCTTGAGATTATTTGTCCAGTTTATATCTTGAAATCATTGCTGACTGTGAATGGAGTGGACGTTGGCAGCGTTGGCATTCAGCGATTCATCCATGTTTTGTCACATGGCATTGTCTGCAGCCCCCTCACAGTCTAAAGCATCACTTGTCTTATGTGTTTCCTGTCCTCCCTGCTTCCATTCCACCTCCTTTCTCAACTGGAGCCCCGGTGGTATAGTGGTTACATGTTGGGCTGTGATCTGAAAAGTCAGCACCAGCACCACCAGCAGTTCTTGGGGAAAAGATGGGGCCTTCTTCTCCTGTAAAGGGTGTCAGCTCCTTCAGTCTGTGGTGCTGTTTTGAGCTCAAGAGGTTGGTGATTGTAAAGTGTGAGAGTAATTACTGTTTTGCAGATAGACCTGTCTATTGTTTGGCTGAACCTTGAGCTACAAGGGTGTGTTTATTTCCAGACTTAAAGAGTAACTAAGGGCCTACTTGACCCTCTAAATGCCACTGGGTGCCCTTAACCCATCACAGCCGGGCCAAGATGGAGGTTCTCAGCTGGGCCTGCCTGTCATCATAGCCTTTGTTCTCATAAAGAACAAAAGCAATGCCTTTTCCTGAGTTCACTAAAAGAAATGTCATCATGACCTCCAGATATCTATGTGCACTGAGGAATATGAGAGTTTTAGGTACCAAAGCAGGATTCTGGATCAAGTGAGAAGTGGTGGATCGATGCCTACACCTCGTAGCAAAAGCAGAAAGGCAGGGTCCTGGGAATTACTCTTCTAGAAGACCTTAGTGGTTTACTCTGGCAGACATAGTCAATGGAGAAAGGTCACATAATTCTCCCTTCTCTGTAGTTTCCAGAATGACTTCCCTGGGCAAGCTTGGGCATTCACATCTTAATGTGAAAGGGCAGGTTTTAATTGTGACAGTTTTATTCCTTCATGTGTGCGCAGTTTACATCTTATTCCAGAAGTGGAGAGGCCAAAGTTGCTTTGATTGTTGGGATCACATTATACTTTGAGGCAGTACATTAAAAGCTCAGGAGTGGAGGTTCCAGAAAAACACATTCTTAAATGGTGTCCTTAGGAAATATTGAAAGTGATGGAATAATTTGATTGTCTAAATTTTTTTATATTGTTCAAAAACACCTCATGTGTTTTTCACTACTGGCCTAGTTTCCATTTTGTTATATTGCAAAACTTCCAGTGCCAAAACATTAGATGCAAGGTCATCATTGGAGGCAGTTTGAACCCCTTCTGTAAAGAAGACAGCCTTGGGGACCCTGCACAACTGTTCGACTTGTCCTCTGTCCTCTAAGGTGGCTGTACTTCACTGCAATGACTTTGAATTGATGGACACCATCTGTTAGACAAATCCTCATGATCTTCAGGTGGGAAAGGAAATGTCTTAGCAAACTTTAGAAATGAACAGCGAAGAGTTTGCTACAACATAACCTTGACAGAGCTTTGAACTGCTTTTCACCCATGTTCCCATGAATGGCACAGTAAAATCAGAATAGACCTAAATTTTAAAAATTGGAGTGAAACAGAATAACAACCAGAATGTAGGTAGTGACAGCTTGGAACTCTGAAATTGGAGCTGCGGAAGCGGCATAGGGAGCTCTTCCTGGGGAAGACTGGAGTATTGCCAGGAATGTGGAGAGCTACACACATGCAAAACAGCATGTCCTGCTGCCATCTTTGAGTGGGCCACAGTTGCTTCCAACTCTACATGTCCAGAGATTTGGTTGATATGCAACTTGCATGCTGCCTTTGTTTTTTCAGAGGGAGATTCTGTTTCCAGCAGAGAATTGGCCCATAGTTTTTCCCACACTGGTTATTGTTCACGTTCACCCCCATTGTACAAATTCCCATTTTATTTCATCCACCATGACTCAACTAGGAAGAAGCAGAACAAAGGCCTGAACACTGATAACATAAAGTTAGAGAGAGAGAGAGAGAAAGAGAGAGAGAGAGAGAGAGAGAGAGACATGTCTTAACTGAGTTCTCATAACCATTTTTATTTGTATGTTCAACCATTCCAACATTTATTAAATATCCATTGGGTTAGAAGAATGACCCTGTTCTTAAGAGCATAAAATTTAATGAGTGAGTGAATAAGAGCCATCTTGCTGCATGAGGAAGCTTCTGGAGAGAAAAGAAGGAGAAGACAAAGGAAAAAAGGTCATCAGTTAGGATGTATTCGGCTACAAGGAAGAGGATAATCAACTTCAGGTACCTTCACCTATTAGGGCAGCCATGGGAACACTTTCTCTGCCAAGGGCCGTTATAGTAATATCATTCCAGGGTCATACTGTTTCAAATGCTTAACTCACCCCTATTTGGATGGCCAGAACTGCTTCTCTTTGGTGAGGTGTGTCATGTTTGCTGATATGGGTGACTTTCAGGGCCTAGAGAGCCTTCTGGAAGAAAGACAGGGCTCTCTGCTCCTAGAAACAGTCTCGGTGTCAGACACCCACAGGGACAGTCTGCCTTCCTTTAGGGTTATTGGGAGTTGGCACCCACTCAATGGCAGTGAACGTGAGATGCAGCCCTTGCTGCTGAACATCGGTCCACCACCCTTGCACTGGGCTCCATTGCTTTATTTAGGAGGGAGGGCCTGGAGGAGCCCAGTGGTAGCAGTACACTTTTATTTTCTCAACTCTGCCATTTTCAACGGTAAGATGACCAAACCAAAAAACCAAAGTCATCGGCATCAACTCAACACCAACTCAAAGCAACCCTGTAGGGCACGACAGAGCCCCCTCCCCACTGGGAGTTTCCACGACGGAAACTCTTTACAAGATTAGGAAGCTCCATATTTCTCCCATGGCGCAGCTGGTGGTTTGGAACTGGGGACCTTGTGGTTAACAGCCCAACACATAACTGCAGTGGCATCTCTTACAACCATCATCACATAAAGTGACAAAGAAAGGCATTTCCTCTCTTGCATCTCTTTTCAATCTGGGGAAAGAACATAAAGGGCAACTCTATAAGCTTTTCTAGAAGTTACTTTCTACTTGAACCTCCTCAGGCTACCTTGGCTAGAATTGAAATTCAGTGTCCTAGCCCTCAAAGTGAAGGAGGCTAGCTGACACGGAGAACTACTAGATGAGGAGCCTGTCTCTGTTGGAGGCTTTCTTTCCCTCAGAAAACTTACCTTCCACTAGTGTGGCCAGCAGGAAAGCGCATGCAGGCTAGGGGGATCCTAAGCGAGACAGTTGGTGTATCCACCTGTACATTCTTCATGAGCAGCAGAACCACTACTGGACCTAGGGCTGCCAACTCTCATGCTTCCCACAGTGTCCCACTTCCTAATTTGGGACATTTGTAAGGGATTCACCTGGATTGTTTTATTTCTCACTTCCTTTAAATGGCTGATCCCTCTCCATTTCTTCACTTGGCTTTTGTTTTGGTAGTAAGCCTTTCCGTGAATAGAAAAATGAAGGCTCATCCCATAGACTTCCAAAGACTAAAGGCATCTTGCTGTTGAGGCCATTTTGATGCATTGAGAGCCTCACGTGTTGCTGGGTATAAAATTGTTCCAGGGTTTTCTTAACTGCCACGTCTGTGAAAGCAGATAGCCAGTCCTTTCTTCCCGGAGCTCCTTGGTGGGTTCAGTCACAAACCACTTGTGCCACTCAAGGATCTTCATAAAGCCAGTGACTTGGATCCTGATGCTTGGTGAAGTCGTGTGTTTCAGAGAAGAACTGGGCTCCATGTGATTGTTTTCAAGGCCTTCATAGGCATATTGCTCCCCCTTTCTTCCAAGGAACATTGGGTGTAATCCAATAGCCTACAGCTTTTAACATGATGCTTCATGATGTGCGCTGCCCAGAAATGAGACTTCAGTAATGATTGAAAGTCAAGGCTAACTGCATGAGTAAAGCCTCTTCAGAATGAAAGGATGTTTTAATAAAAATATGTATAAGCAATGACATTTGCAATAATGATACTTCCTCCAACCTGTTCTACCAATGTGTCCAACTGGATAATTTATCAGTATAAACATCCGTCTACCCTTCAAAAATTATTATTTGGAACCCTGTCACACCTCACAAGACTTATACTCTATTTGTTTGATAGTGGGAATGGACTAGTGTTAGAAACAAGTTTCTATTACCTGTTTAAGCATAGCAAGCTTAAAATAACTAGGAGAAAATAGGTGTATTTGACTGGATTCATTTCTAGAGGATTACTTTTTAAAGAATTGTAGGTATATATTTTTGTCTATAATGTGTTTGCCCTCACTATTTATTTTTCAATTCTCCTTTTGTTCACCCCTTAGATCTGACTTTCAAAAGAGATTGATGTAATAGTGGACTATGGTGTTCCCAAAAAATTCCAGTAGAGACAATCAGACATTTGCTTTATAAAATTTGGCCTCCAAAGTAAGTGTGAGGCCTGTAACTCAGGAAACTTTTTGTGCTATCCTAAAAGTCCTGCTCTTGCCTCTTTTCTTTCCATCTTCATTCTCATACCATACAGATAAGTCACAGATCTTAAAATGCCAGCTATGTGTGTCTCCCAAAATTATTTCTCCAGCTGGAACCTCCTTGAATTCCAGACCCTGAGACCTAACTGCCTGCTAGATAGCTTCTTCACACAGGTGTTTCAAGACCTCTCAGCCTTCCTGTCAAAGGCAGCCTCCTAATCCCATGCCCCTGCCTGTTTTCCTGAAGCGTTTCCACATGAGTCAAAGGCAAGCCACCCTTCCAGTTGCCAAGGCACAAAACATTGAAGTCATTCTTTCTTAAAATTTTTTATATTACTTTTACTCTTCCTCCTTTTTCTTCTCTATGCATCCATCCATCCATCCATCCATCCATCCATCCATCCATCCATGTGTCCATCCATCCATCTACACAGTAAGTATGCTAACACAGACATATCTCCCAGATCAAAATAGTTTTCTTTTCTCCATCTTCGTTCAGCTCTCCATCATCTCCCTTCTGGATGATTTCCATAGCTCCTTCCTGTTCCTCTGGCTTCCTCCCCTTACTTTTCAGATCAACAGTCAGAATGATGTCAGTTCCTGTCAGTCCTCTGCTCAAATCTCCAGTGGCTTCCCTTCCCACTTAGAATCTTAGCAGATGCCCTTAATCTCACCCTTGAGAATCCCTAACATCTGGGCCTGGCCACCTTGCTGACCTACTTCCTACTTCTTGCCTCTTTCCTCACTAATTTCCAACCTCACTGACCTCCTTGCTGATCCCAAATCAAGATGCTTCCCGTTGATTGCTTTTCCCTTCTGTTCTCCCTGGAATGAATTTCTTCAACTCCTTCATTAGCCTCTGTTCTCTGCTAAAATGTCAGCTTCTCCGTGGCCTTACTGCTGTCACAGCAACATTCTCCACAGTTGTTTTTCTCTGTGCTCTCCAGTCAATGCCTTCCTCCCATCCTGATCCCACATTTTGGTTCCTTTGCTTGACAGACAGATTGAATGTGTATGGTGAGAGAATAGAACCCTGAAGCGCACCTTTCCTGATTTTGAACCATGAAGTATCACCTTGTTCTGTTCACATAACTGCCTCTTAATCCATATGCAGGTTCTGGATGAGCATAATGCAGTGTTCTGGAATTCCCAATCTCCTCAAGACTATCCATTGTTTGTTTTGACCTACAGGATTGAATGTCTTTGCATGAGCCAGGCGCAGTGCTGTATAGCACCGATGAATCATGCAACTTTCCTCTGGTATTTTTAGATTTTTTTTGTGGACATCACTGCCCCCTGGTGGGAATAGGCGTCCCAACCTTGCTCCTGGAGAGCTGCTGCTGGATTTGAACCAAAATCCTGTGGGCAGCAGTTCTGCACACAACCACTATGCCACCGGGGCTCAGCCCTTTCCTCTAGTTTTTTAATGCACCCCCTCCCCCTCTATCATGACCCCGATTCTAACTAACAAATCCTGCTAGACCAAAACATGTTAATGGGTACAGATAAAATCTGGAACCACAAGGGATCCATGACAGATAAACCCCTCAGGACCAATATTGAGAGTAGCCATACCAAGAGGGGAAGGGGACAGTGGGAGGAGAAAGGGAGAACTGATCACAATGATCTACCTGTAACCCCTTCCCAGGGGGGTGAACCACAAAAAAATGGGTGAAGGGAGACATCAGTCAGTGTAAAGCATGAAAAAAATAATAATTTATAAATTATCATGAGGGAGAGAGGGTGTGGGAGGGAGGGAGAAAAAAGAGAAGTTGATACCAAGGGCTCAAATAGAAAGGAAATGTTTTGAAAATGATGATCCCAACAAATGTACAATTGTGCTTGACACAAGGGATGGATGGGTGGGTGGATGGATGGTGATAAGAGTTGTACTAGTCCTCAATAAAATGATTAAAAAAACACAAGGTTTTTTAAAACTTTAAAACTTTTTAAAAGTTTTTAAAAAACTGTTTTTTAAAAAAAAACAGAATCTTTCTGGGATTCTTTGCCTTCTGGAAAACTCCATCTGACATCAATAATACTATCCCTTTTTCCACTTTCTCTCCTGAACCTCTGGAGGCTCCCCCATCTATGTGCTGTTATAACCATTGATGGATGATATTCAGCAAAGTTTGACTTAGATGTGATATCATTAATGTTTCACTCGAGGAGAGGAGAAAATGGCATCTAGTTAAGACTCACCTTCCCAGAGCTTATGATGCCAGACCAGAAAATTGGGAGAGAAAGAGGGATCAGATTAAACCCAGTGTTCCAGGAATGTTAATACAGCATGACAGCATAGAGTGGGGAGCCAGTGGAGGGGTCTGAAGGCCCGCCCCAATCGCAACTATGTGGACACCTTTCCCTCCACCCAGAATAATTTTCCTTACAGGACAGCATTGAAGCTGAATGTCAGGAAGAGGGACATGTCTGACCAGATCCCACAGGAGGAAATGAAGGGGGAAGAAGAGAGAGTGAAGCGCATCCTAGCCCACCAAACCTTGAGGATGATATCCCCAATCAGAACAGCCAACGCACGGAGAAGATCATATGACTGGCTGCACCATGAGACATAACGTCCCTTGCTGACCCATGGCCCCATGGGGGACAACACTAGAGACACAGTGTCGGGTTTACACCTGCTCTGACCGCACCACACCAAAGCAAAACACTAAGGGCATGCAGCAGAGCAGCTAGGGGAGCAGAGCATGGAGGTCCCAAGGGAGTGGCAAGGATAGACTTTGGTGCCACAGTGTGGCACCCCATAGAACTCAATCAGAGGACACTCCTAAAGGTCAACAAACAGACCTTGAACTATTTACAGGTTCTTCTCTTTTTTTTCATTTTGGTGGGAGTGGGAAGCCCAGCCTTCAAGTTTTTCTTTATTGTCATTTTTTTATTTATTTATACACTTTTTCTGAACATTGGGTCTTTTTTGTTGTCAATTTGTTTTCTTTTGTCACATGTTCTTGCTATGTCTTGGGTTTTTTGTGCATATTATTATCTCCGTAGGTCTATCTGGTTAAGATAGGCTGGATGATCAGTCTGGAGGAGAAAACAACGGGACTGATGGTTCCAGGAGGACATGGGAGGTGGGGAGGTGAGGGAAAGGAGGTGGTGTTGACCATCCCAGGGACAAGAGAACAAGTGATCCAAAATCAGTGGCAAGGAGGGTGTGAGAAGCCTAGTAGGGACTGATCAAGGGCAACGTAACTGAGAGGAATTACTGAAACCCAAATGAGGGCTGAGCATGATAGTGGGACAGGAGGAAAGTAAAAGGAAATAGAGGAAAGAAATAGGAGGCAAAGGACATTTATAGAAATCTAAATATAGGATATTTATAGAAGTCTAAATATAGGAAAATATGTTTATACATGATGATGGGGTAATAGATCTGCATTCATATATTTATAGGTTTAGTATTAAGGCAGCAGATGGACATGGGCCTCCACTCAAGTACTTCCTCAATGCAAGAACACTTTGTTTTATTAAACTGGCATTCCTTGATGCTCACCTTCCTGACATGATTGCTGAAGACAAATGTGTGCATAAGCAAATGTGGTGAAGAAAGCTGATGGTGCCCAGCGATCAAAAGATATAGCATCTGTGATCTTGAAGGCTTGAAGATAAACAAGAAGCCCTCTAGCTCGGAAGCAACAAAGTCCACATGGAAGAAGCACACCAGCCTGTGTGACCATGAGGTGTCAAGGGGATCAGGCATAAAAGAACTAAAAATTACATCATTGTAAATGAAGGGGTGTACAGATTGGGGACTCAATGCCCACCTGAAGGCAATGGACATCCCTTTACAGAAGGGTCATTGAGAAGATATGAACCAGTCATGGTGCAGTGTAGCAATTATGAAACACAGCTTTCCTCTAGTTCCTCAATGCCACCTCCCTCACTATCATGATCCCAATTCTACCTTACAAATCTGGCTAGGTGAGAGGATGTACAGATAGGAAACGGAAACATAGAGAATCCAGAACAGATGATCCTTTCAGGATCAATAATAAGAGTAGTGATAACAGGAGGATGGGGGGAAGGTGGGGTAGAAAGGGGGAGCTGAGTATAAGGATATATATATATATCCATATCCATTATATATATCCATATATATATATATGTGTGTGTGTGTGTGTGTGTGTGTTCTGCGGGGGGTCTCTAGGAATGAGAGTCTACTTGAGAGCACCGCACAACAACTTCCAGTCTAGGAGGACAAGGGTTCTGGTCTCCTTGGTTTGAAATTAAGTTTCCAGTATCCATTGCTCTATCCAGTATCCAGTCCTCTATAACATCACCAAAGATCCTCACCAGGTATTTAGATAACGGACTAAAGGAATATGCATGGCAAGCATCTACAAGGAAAACGTGAACTGGGCTAAGTCAAAGGTAGGTGAGGATGCTTCCTAGAGGAAAATACCAAATCGACCTCTGAAAGACAGTAAGCAAATGAGGGGCCTCAACTATAATGATCACATGTTTGTGAGAGCATATATTTTAATAGGAGAATTTTGATAATCATAGAAGGGGAAAAAGTCAATTCATAAATTAGCAAGCTACTGCATTGAGGAACTAAGTTTCCGTTAAACTCAAGAACTTGAAACTTAAGAACTCAACTCCATCAAGTTCAGGAATTCTTAAGCGTGCATAGCTAAGCAATCCAAGAGCAACTACCACTTCCCACATTACATTATTCAAGACTCAAATGATGTCAATTGATCCCTTTTCTCTCTGTCTCCATCTCTTGGTATTGCTTCCTGAGTTGTTGGCAAAATGCTCAGATGGCATCCTGGTCATAGGAGAGCCTCTCTCGAAGAAGTTTCGGTGGCTTCCTCACTGCTTTTCATTGTCTATAATCTATTCATCACTAACGAAGATCAAGGACAAGAGCCTTCAGTATGGATTACGACTGCATGTAAATGAAACCAAAGTCCTCACAGCTGGTAACATTGTGATGAACGTAGAAAAGACGGAAGTGGTTGAGAAGTTCATCTTCCTTGGATCCACATTAATGTTCATGGAAACTGGAGGCAAGAAAGCAAACAAAAGCTTTCATTGGGCTCACGTGACCTTTTCAAATGTTGAGGAGTGAGGGTGTTCCTTTGAGGACTAGGGTGCACCTGACCCAAACCATGAAAGTTGGACATTGACTAAGGAAGACCGAAGAAGAACTCAAGGGAATTTCATTATGGTGCTGCTGAAGAATATTGAAAGTACCCTGCACTGCTGAAAGAACAGGGATATCGGTCTTGCCAGAAAGGTCCTTAAAAGTGAGGGTGTCGAGACTTCATCTTATGTGCTTTGAACACATTATCAGATGAGACCAGACCCTGGAAAGAAGACATCATGCTTAGTAAAATAGAAAAGGAGAAAGACCTTTGACAAAACGGATTGAGACAGTAGCTGGAATCGTGGGTCCAAACAGAGCCTCCATTGTGAGAATGGTGTAGGCCCAGGCAGTGTTTCTTTCTGTTCTCCATAGGGTCACTGAGTCAGAACCAACTTGACAGCACATGACAACAGTGGAGTCACGTGTGCATTGCTCATCATCACAAACAACTCCAGGGTTCTGGAGAATGGAATGATTGATTCTGACTAGGATCCATACTTGACCCTTGAGCTAAGCATTAAGGAACAGTTGATTCTCCAAAGGGAAATTGTGGTCTAGCAGTTAAAATGAGGAGGAAATGGTGGCTTATAATGACCAACAGATGACAACAACAAAGAATGCTTTAGGGCTCAAACCTTGGTAATTCTCAGGAGGGAGGAGGAAAGAGAGAAATAAGTTGCATCACAGAGATGGTTTCATCTTGTACACCTTGCTCTGAGTGGGGAAGGCAGGGGGTGCTGAAGTTTGACTAGAATTCAGAGATGGTGAACTTCAGTGAGTAGAACTTAGCGATGTCATTAACAACGATGCAGGGTGAAGTAAGAGGAACAGATTAGTGAGAAGAGGAAAGAGTTCTTGTTTTCTCATTCTTGTTTTTATTAATAAAATTGTTTCCAGCTTCTCAGTACTCAATAGCAATTGAGTTCAGCAAGAAGCAGAGGGGAAATTCTTCCACTAGCCACTTATTCTCCGAAGACTTGCCCTTGTAATCATTAAGAGTTTTCTCTCTGAGCCCACGTGTGAGAGAATCCGACTGAAATTTTGTTTTTCCCAATAGTTTCGGTTTCCTTTGGTGGGACTCACCAGCATCTACAGAATAGAAAGCCAGTGGTGTTGGGTGAAGCCTTCTCTCATAGAACACTTCCACATGCATGAGTCAAGGTTGTGAGGCCTTCTTCAAACGCAGTGGTTCTCAACCTTTCTCATGCTGTGACCCTGTCATACAGTTCCACATATGGTGATGAACACCCCCAAACATAAAATTATTTTTGTTGCTACTTCATCACTGTCACTTTGCTACTGTTATGAGCCAGGCGATCCCCGTGAAAGAGTTATTCAACCCCCAAGGGGTCACAACCCACACAATGAGAACTGCTGTTCTAATGCACTATAAGTCGGATATAGAGAAGCCTGTTAAGCCCATATTGTAAAACTCTAGTGGACATCTCATGGAATTAGGAAGCAAGAAACTGTTCGCTGGGGAGAGCTAGATCGGGATCTAGGTTGAGGAATAAAGGCAGTAGAGAATGTTAAAGGAGAGTGTGAAAGTGAAGAAGCCAACCTGGGTTTTGTTGTTATTGTAATAATGGGGGGTGATTCTGGGTCAGGTATTGTTTTGAGTTCTAACATGCAAACGCTCATTTAATAATTCCCACAACACTTTGTGGTGAGGACTATGATTGGCCCTGACACGGAGGCAGAAACCAGGAAAAAATGCTGATATGGTAGTTAAAGTGTTTGACTGCTAGTGAGAAGTTGGGTAGTACAAAGCTACCAGTCACCCAGTGGGGAAAAGATGTGGTTGTCTTTAAAGATTCCAGACCCGGTGACCTTACGGGTCAGTTGTACTCTGGCCTATCGGTTGCTATGAGTGGGAATCAACTCCATGGCAGTGGGTTTGGTTTGGGGATACCAACTACAGTTAGGGGGCGGAGGAGATGGCATTCAAACACCAGCAGCCAGGAACAAATGTCTATCCTTTTAACAGACTGGCCAGATGTTTGAGAACGTCCCAGAACATTCAGGATCTATGCCTGTTGCCTTTGCATAGTTTGGGACTATGGTTGTTAAGTGCCATCAAGTCAGCTCCAACCCATAGTGACCCTATGCCCAAAAGAACAAAGCCCTGCACGAATCTGCTTCCTCCCTACATGCCCTCCCATGCCTGAGCCCATGGCTGTAGCCATGGTGCCAATCCAGCTCATCGAGGACCCTCCTCTCTTTTGCTGTCCCTCCACTTTACCAAGCATGCTGCCCTTCTTCAGGGACTGGTCCCTCCTGACAGGATGTCCAAAGTCTGTCAGATGAAGTCTTACCATCCTTCACTTTAAAGAGCACTCTGGCCTTACTTTATTCCACTACAGACCACTTTGTCCTTTTACCATTGCACAATCCTTGGATCCAGTTCTTCTCAAGGCTATCCAAAATTTATTATAGCATACACATCTGAATGCCTTTGCACATTCAATGTAACACAAGTAAACCTCTTTCTGGGTAAGCTCTGCTTTGAGTCAAGATCCATCTGACCTCAGCAGTGATATGCCTTGTTCCACATCCTCTTCTGAATCAGGCATGAACTTCTGTTAGTTCTCTGTCAGAACTGTACTGTTCCGCTGTACGACTGTATTGTCATAACTACTAATATGAATTCTAAAAAAAGTCCTTGTTTGGACAGTGGCGTATGGGCTCCAGACCTCTTGACCACTCTATTTTGCTTATTCAAAGTCAAGAAAATCTAATCTGAGTAACAGAGTACCCAAGGGATTAGGCTGTGCCCCAAGCATAGGAGGAGTGGTATGACTATTTGGCAGCCATCCAGTTTGTCTTTAGGATGAATGTGGCCATATGTATTATTATCACAGGTTTAGTTTGAATCAGCAAGTCATAGTACGTAAGGCTCTGCTATGTACTCAGGACCATATTGTACCTTTCCCCAAATGACTTTACTCATGGCTCATCACCTGGTTTCTCCAGGTATCCCCGGATCTCCAGAACGAAGTTCTGATCAGCCTGTTGGAGACCGACCCTGATGTGGTGGACTATTTGCTCAGAAGGAAGGCTTCCCAGTCGTCGTGAGTATTGCCACCTTACATTCTTCTGCATCTGTGTTGGGATGGCTGATTTCTATTTCTAGTAATGTAGAAGG
Organism: Nesogale talazaci; assembly: GCA_004026705.1. Lineage (NCBI taxonomy): Eukaryota > Metazoa > Chordata > Mammalia > Afrosoricida > Tenrecidae > Nesogale > Nesogale talazaci. The sequence continues at coordinate 43,603 of PVJH01002139.1, forward strand.
ACTTGCAGAACTCCATGCACTACCACCTCCAATGACATTGGGCAACTGTCTACAAATCTGGCTCATCCACCTAACCAGAAAATGTCCTGGGCTTGCGCATCTACCTATCACCTTGCAAACCACTTTCCGGTCTCCCCACGCACTGGGCTTTGCTCTCCCATCTGGGTGCTTTTGATGGTGTCTACTAGAGGTGGGGATGTGCTGGGAGTAGAGAGCCCTAACAAATTGGCGAAAAGCTCCAAAGACTTTGAAGGGCTTAAAGCAGCACTGGGATGTGCCTTCAGGTCTCGGAGATGCTGCCCCACCAGTGGGAATGATGCTTTAGTCAAGAGGTGGGCACCCTGATGGTTCTCCCATTTTCTGTAACGAGTATCCTTTTGACAAAAGTGCATAGTGGTCTCCACATGGGTCTTGGCTGAGATGAGAAAAAAGCAAGTAATGCTACAAATACTGGCTGGCATATTTGTCCTCAAAGGAAAAACTCAGATTGTGTGCATTTTGTCACATTCCATGGTGAATACCATTGCACGCCTGGGCCAAGGCAGAGAGAGTAGGCAGTGTTGAGCATTAGGCAAAATCACTCTGACCAGAAGCCATGTCAATACAATGACACCGGAAGTGGTGACAAGAAAGTTGTTATCCCCTCATGCAAGTGTCTATTGTATTTCCAGTCTATGGAATTCCAGTCATTCTAAGACACATTTCCCCTGTATTTTGTCATCTCTGAATTTGGGATGAATGTTGCAATCAATGACTTGTCCTCATTTAATTCATGGCATTTTTTTTTAAGGCATCACTGCCCTGGTGGTGGGAGTAGGAAGTCCAGCCTTTGCTCCTGGGAGTCGGAATTGAACCTCCATCCCAGTGGGCCGCAGTCCCGCGCACAACCACTACGCCACCGGGGCTCAGCCTAATTCATGGCATTTTTTCTTTCTTGGTCAGCTGTAAAAAATATAAGGGTATATCTTATGTGTCTTATATCTTATGATGGTTGTAAAACAGTTATCTATGGTAAGTTATTCCTATGAATTGATGTCAAAATTAATGAATTAACATCCACTTAAAGCTATGTTAAATTCAAAAGAAAACTACAATGTCTGAGCCATTCAGTGAAAAGAAATTCGATGGTATAAAGTTTCCAGTCTTGACACCAAAGTACTGTGCTTGCTATGGTTGGGTGCTGTCAAGGCCGTGTGGACTCTCAGCAGCTTCCTGTGTTCTCTGTTCACTGTCCCTTGGGATTTCCTGTTGGGGACTGATCTCTAGGTGCTTGACCCACAGTTGTGGGTGTGAACTGCAGACTTTTATGCTTGCAGCCACTAGCTCTGTGTTCAGCATCTCCCCATTTCTTACTGGTGAGGGAAGAAAGACTTTTCAATTGAGTAGCCTTTTCAAATGCATCTTTTAGAGTGCACCTCTGCCCCCTTCCTTGCCAGGCCACATTCGGGTTCAGGCTGACTCTCTCTCTCTCTCTCTCTCTCTCTCTCTCTCTCTCTCTGCATTCGGACCCCCCAATTCCCACAAGTGACTGAGATTATGTTCCAAACTCCCTGCCACTGAGATATTTCTGACACACCATTACCTTAAAGATCAGAAGAGACTTCCCCCTGCAGTTGCTGAGAATGTCATTCTTGACAAAAGTGGATGGCCTCTTTTTTCTCCTGCAGAGCTGCTGGTGCTTTCCAACTGATGACCTTGGGGTGAGCAGCCCAATCTGTAACCATTAGGGCACCAGAGCTCCTGTAAACAAGGTCTGGATGCCCCAAAGGGACTGGCATTCCATGGTCTGGGTTTCTAGATGGACTCAGTTATGATTTTCCTAGACTTCTGACCCTTGCCAGGCATCAACTAACCACTGGCTCCTCATGAATTACCATAAACTCCAAGGAACCCACTCATCTCCTTTCCATGGGCAAGAAAACAGATCTGGCAAGATTGCCACTGTGAATCCCTCGTTAAGTTGCATTGATCACATGATCTCCTGGGTCTCCTGTGAAAATGCTGCCACTCCATCAGTCGGTCAGGAGAGGCCTGGGAATCCGCACCTGAAATAAGTCCAGGTGCTGGGGCCACAGCTCCAGGCTTGAAATTGCAGGGCCATTTTTGCCATTTTTACTTTCAGAGGACCTCTACAAGACCAGCATGAGAGGGACCATGTGCTGAATGATGTCCCAGAGTGCAAACCAGGGGGGTGTTGTGGTCTTCAGACTTGCTTGTCTGCTGGGGATCTTGGTGGAGTGTCATGCCCTGGCATAGCTTCTGGGATGCTAGTCCATTTGGTCTAGGGGGCAGGCTGAGCACTGGAACTGTTCTAAGTGCCCTGGGTGATTGGAATGAGCTGGCCCACTGAGCCCCACTAGCTTTGTGGCACCCCATGGGCTTTGTGCTGCCTGTCATGTGGGGACAGTAGGCAATCTGAAACTTTCCAAGCAAAGGAGTCATCACAGCCAACTAGAAATCCATGTGGCATTTGTAACAGAGAAAGAGGTGTGGCCTGCAGTGTCAGGACAAATTGACCATGAACTGGGAAGGAATCAGTTACAACATGGATGAGGAGCATGAACCTGGACATTGACCGAAGTAGTATGTGCCTTGGCCAGTAAGGGCATGAGAAGGATTGTGACCGGATGGAAGAGCAGACCAATCCAATTCCACTGCCGTATGACCCTATAGAACAGAGTAGAATTACCCTGCAGGGTTTCCAAGCCCACATCTTTCTCTGAAAGCTAAGGGTGGATCTGAACTGTTGCCCTTTCGGTTAGCGGCTGAGTGATAAACCACTAAGGAGGAGGCCATCTTGCTTAAGTCAAGAAACGGTGATAGACTGTGGTTCCCCGAATGGCCAGAGGATACTGACTACAATGATACATCAACTACCTTGTCAGTAACACAGTTGCCCATGTGACTGCCTGGTATCTAAGTCTAACACACTGGTCACCCTCTTCAGCTCTGGAGCCAGACCACCGGAATTTCAATTCTAATTCCACTGCCATTAGCTATGTGGTCTTGGGGGAAAGCATCTGAGTTTCCTCCTTTGTAAACTAGAGTTGGCATTGCTTCCGGTACTTATGCATGACGGGGCAAACGCAGGCATGTGGGATGATGGACCCGCTTACCACAGGCCAGGAAGATCTGAGGAAGACCTGCAGGTGACAGGGTGGAAGGTCATGCGAGAGAAGCCCTAGACAAGCTGTCCCACAATGCAGTGTTTCTGCCTTGTCTTTTGCAGCCTTTATTTGGAGAAAGATCAGCTGCAAGACTGTAAGCTATTTTGTTTGCCTGAAGTTTCTGGCCTCCACTGTCTGTTGACAAGACAGAAACCACGACAGCAAGGAGACATGATGCGGGAGCTTATTTGGAGGGACAAAGAAGCAAGTTGTCAAGAGAATGTAAAACCAAAAGCAAGAAAGCTTTTCTGATGATTTCTGTTGCGAGAGATCAGACATTTGCTGGCATTTTAGGGACACAAGGTTATGTTTAGATTTGGGTTTGCCACTTTCTGCCACACGGGAAACTTGGGACATGGAAGGCAGATTTCTTTTCTTGTTTCCGGGGCTTGTCTACTTCCATTTGGGGCTTGAGTCAACAACATGACAAAAGGAGGTTTTGAGAGGTTTTTGGTTTGGTTTGGTTTTTCAATTATTTCAAGGAAACAAAGTTTTCTATGACTTTGTCCAGTATTAGAAGTGTAAGCTTTTGCTTCCAAAGTCATTTAAACTTGAATCACTGTCCCCTCTTGGATGTGCAGATGCATGGAAATAGGAGATGGAATTCCAAGGTTCATCAAAGAGGAAGGGCAGATAAGAGATGTAGGTGCGGGTAGCAGACACAACATGGAAGGGGATAGGAGTGGGTGGGGGTGGGGTGTGAGGCCGGGAAGCAGAACACTCATTCATTCAAATAAGTCATATATTGAAATTTAGAATTTTTAAATCCTCAAAATTCACATCAACATCTCATGATGAACAAAATTGCAAGCACATTTTTTAGAAAACTAGTACCATGCCAACCCATATTGTTGCTAACCTGCAGCAAAAGGGGAACTGGGGGCTTATATGGAAGCAAAATACATCCACAATGTTTTCAAAATCGACTTCTTTGTTTATCCACAGAGAAAATCGCCTCGTTTGACAGCTTCCCCTAATCAAATGACAATCCATACAGAAGTTAAAATGACCTGAAGGTGGTATCAGGAGGTGTGGGGAAGCTTGGCTAAATCAATTAGCTGCCTACTGTGCCTGTGTGTTCACTGACAGGAGGGAAGTTTAAATTCATCCAGGGGTGCCAAGGAAGAAAGGTCTGGTGCTCTTCTTCCAGAGACTCAGGCATGGGCCACTGTGAGTCGGAGTTGGCCCCAAGCCAACTGCTTTAATTAAATTGATAGCAAATGACACTACAGTCAACTTTATTCTGTCAAACCTGGAAATCAGGCCCTGGCTTTATTGGTTTTCCAAATTTTTCAACTTCTTTAATGATCTAGGAGGGAAAAAAAGTGAACCATTTAAAAAAAAAAAGACAAGAGCTGGCACAGAGTTACACTTATGTTTTTTTGTTTTTGTTTTTGTTTTTTGCCTCCGGCTCCTTGGGTCCCCAGGCTTCTTGCTTTGCAAGACATGTGATACACATGAGCCATGATTATCATGGGCATCCTTCTTCGTTCAGTCCAGAGCTAGCCAGGCAGTAGAGCTCATATTATCTGTGACGCAGTGACTAGTTGGTATCATGTCACTATGGGTTTGAAGGAATGATGGGTGGCACCGATATTAAAGCACTCCGCTGCTAACTAAAAGGCCAGCAGTCCAAACCACCAGCTTCTCAGGGAGGGGGTGGAGAGAGAGACAACCAGTCTGCTTCTATAAAGATTGCCAACCTCCGAAACCCTAGGGGCCAGTTTTCTGCCTTAGAAAGACTAACGTGAGTCTCAATGGTTTAGGGTTACACGATGGGTGAGGAACTTGCAGACCAACCAGTGTCTTCAGGAATGTAGCAGTCATTGCCCAACAGCTTCTGTCCATACTCAAAATCCAAGATCAAAGCACAACTTTTGTTCCTCCTTTGTTGTGAAAGAAGCCCCACATGCATGAACCAAACCTCATTGGTCTTTAAATTTCATTGTAGCTCATTCCTTTCATGGTCTGTGTAAAATTTTAAATGAAATTATATATATATATATATATATATATACATGTCTATATAATATTTCGACAAATACATCTATCCAATAGGACCACTGACAAAGATCAGGTTTGCCTGGAAATATATATTTTTTAAAAAAAAGAATGTCAGCAGTGGAATATGATTGCTCTGTTTTGCTTGACAGCACACCTTTCAAATGAGGAATCTCCCTTCTTCCCTCCTTGTCGCTGAAGGGATCCCATCTATTGGGGTTAGGGAGGCCCTTCGTTTGAATCTTGCAAAGATCATACAGACCTCCTTCTCTTGGTGTTTTAGAGGGTGGACCGTCATTTGGATTATTGTTTGGACGGGAACTTGTAAAAAAGAGAGAGAGATGGTGGGGGGAGGGGAATTCAAGACGTTTCAGAGCTTAGAAAATGGACTTGGCAGGTCCCCATAGAAGGAATGCACCCTGCTGAGGGGCAGTAATGGGTGTCGTCAGTGGTCATTCCGTTCCAGTTCCCTGGGAAACAGTGGAGGGTGGCACACTCACAAATACGTTCCCCAAGCAAAAGGCGCTTTTTCATCAGGGAAAAACTTGATGTGGAACCGGGCGTTCCCGAGTGGAATATTCCAGGGAGTATCATTCAGAAGGGATAGAGCCTGGGGCACATCACACACACCCCCTCTTGTTTTTCCAGATGCCTGTCTTGTGTGATTTGTAGATTCCTTCTAACTGTGCAAGATATTGACGTGAAGGTCTTTTATCAGGCGCCTGGTGACTTGAAGGGGTGAAAGCTGCCCAGTTTGATGACTGTGGCTGTATACCAAGGCTACGAGGAGCAAATTCAGAAGGGATAAAACCGGAGGGCAATGTGCATTCAAATCCAGTATGAGCTCCGATGTCAAAGGTGCTGGTGTGGGTGGGCGGGCATCCAGTTTAGGTCCTTGGCAACGCCTTTTGGGGGGTGAGGTTGCTTGGCCCCTAGGATTCAGCAGAAGGAATACTTTGCTGAACAGAGCATGATGGATGTGAAAACCCTCCCTCAATTCCCAGCCACTCTGGCAGCAGATGCCTTTTGCAATCCCCTAATCCATGAGATGGTCACCTGCCAACCGGGAGGTCCATCTAGCTCTCCATGGAACAATGGAGCCCAGGATGCAGCCAGCACACGTTTGACATCTCCACAGGTGTGGCTCACTGGGCTAGCTCAGCGAGTGAACTGGAGTTTTCCATTTATCCACAGAACAAGTTCTGTGCTTCCGGCTGCAGGGCAGGCCTGCCCACAGCACCCGGCCAGCGCGTTTACACCCTGACCTGGAGGGACCACGCTAAGGGTGAGAATGTGACTCGGTCGCCATGCTCATCCCAGGCCTGTGTGATCAGCTGGAATTGTTCTCACGTGGTGCGGGTGGGCAGGGAGAGGGGGTGTTTCCAATCTCAAGAGGAATCCCACACCGCCTGGGGGCAAACCGTGTCAACAGGTGGGCCAGCCTTCAACCCATGACAACCTCCAGCCTTAGCAGAAGAGAGGCCACTGTGTGTTCCGTGCTTCGGCAACCATTGGTTGAAGTAAATAATTCTCTGTAAGGAAATACATGAATTTTGGATGTGTTTGCCTGGGGTTCTGAGCTCAAAATTGGCTTTTTACTGGTGGCAAATCTTAGAGTAGAGGCTCATTTGCTCACAGAAGTCAGAGAACTGGAGTGTGTGCCAATTTGACCCTGGCCCGTATGAAGATCATGCCTGCTGAGGGCTTCCCCCGGGTAAAGCAGATCAGGATGGTTTATAGACAGAAGAGGAGGGGTTCGCCCGTTCTCTCCCCACTCTCTCATTTTCCCTCCAGTTTGCAACCTCAGGAAAACGGCCTTTCTGTTCTTTTGATACATGCCACATTTCCACTCTCCTTCCCTTGGGTTGACTCATGCCCTGGCCACTCACACAATTTCTGGATCATGAGGACTGCTGGTCAGATTTTTTTTTAATATGAAAAATCTCACAGCACTTCATAAATGTTATCTAATTTATTTAGACCTTTGCCCAATTGCTTTTAAGGGAAACAGCTATTCTTATAAAATGAGCCATGTCCCAGCAACGTGGGGATGGAATAGAACGATTGAGAAGCGGAAAGCAGCCAGACCAATGAAATAGAGCACTGTAAGGGAGGCAAGTGTCCAAAATGTCTGGGTCTCTGGCCCCGCTGGCTACAACTGTGCTCTGAAAAGTCCTGATAGGTCTGTGCCCAGAACACTAGAAATGTCGACCGGGCACATAATGAACCCTGTATAAATATTAACTTGTACTCTTCTCACAGGCCACGGGATTGTTTCACATAAGGGTATGTAGTTGACAAAGCTGTCTGCCTCCATTTACCTCGAAGCACATCTTTTTTCATGATCAAGACACATGGGGTGACTCAGGTGAAGACCCAGCTCTCAGAGATGACCCCCTCTGCTCCTGAGAGATACCTCTGCCACCTGGGTGCAGCAGTCACTTCAGCCCAGGGCTCTGTCCCAATTGGGGCCTAACACAAGAATGAGTCACGAGAGCAGAGTAAGGCTGGTTTTCTCTCCTGCCCACTCTCTCACCTTAACGTCTCCTAAGCCACAACCAAGATGCTGTCCGTTATCTGGATAGTGCTTACTACAAAAGGAAGAGATCCAGGCACTGGCTGGAACTGGCTTCTCTCGTCCTACAGACACCCCCATACTCACCCCAGCGCCAACCTTGAAGACCTTGGCTACCATCCAGGGTGTCCTTTGTCACACACTGTCATAGCTGCAGATGGAGGGTGGCAGGGGCTGTCGGCTGGCCGGTGGTTCTCTCCCTTGCCTGAGCTTCAAAGGGGCCCGGAGGACTCACTGCCACATCCGAGGCAGCCTACCCCCACTGCCATCATGCAAGATCCCAAGCTTGGTTGGAGGCTCTGGGGTCACCATCTTGAAATTCTTGAGCGTTCTGGAACCAAGGGCAGTTCCTGTTCCCTTTTGCCCCAGGGCCCCGCAAATTCCGGAGTTGGCCATGTCCATCTTTCCAGGGCAGGGCTGGAGAATTCCCCCCTTTACAAGGTCTTAGTTCATGCATTGGCTGCCATTCCAGGGGCCACTTTGAGAACAACTAGGATTATCGAGCATCAACCCGAAGACCAGAGGAAAGGGGTAGTGTGCCTCCACCACCGCCCCTGCTCCCCACACTGCTCACATGTTCAGTCATGCACTGCTCCAGTTTGCTCTGTTCCCGTGATCACTGTGCTGTGCTTTGTTTCAACCAGAGTAAACGCTCTCACGAAGATGGATGCTGCCTTTCCAAGTCCCTCCCCCACGCAGGTAGATGAGACCACCACGCAGGTGTATGGCCCGTCACTCCACTAATACTTGCACGAAGCCAAAATAGTATTCATTATGATATGAATAATATCATAGGAAGTAAGTGGGGAGGCTGGGGAAAGGAAAATAATAGACCCATAGGATGAAGTCGGAGCGTATGTCCCGCCAGCACGCACCTATCCACTCAAGTGGAGCCCCAATGACTTGTGGGCAGTCATCGAGAAAAGTGATGGGTCCTTTACTTCCTGAATGACAATTCCCTAGGTGTCAAGGCATCCACTTGCTCTGTAGTCCTCCAAATGTCCCCAGACCCGAGATCTAGCAGAGATATCTTCCATGATGTCCCTTTATGCCCATCACTCCTGGCAGAATCCCGGACTGCTCCCATTTTGAGGACAAGTTCTTGACCATATGTTCTGTGAGGCAGAGAAGCCAGACCTGCACCAGAATTATGGGCCCAGAAGACAAGGACCATCGGTAACTCTGATGGTTGTTCCTTTTGGCTGATGGCTTGAATTTCTACCAACCATCCCACAGAAGCAGGCTTTGTGTGCCCATGTCATGGGTGGTAAACCCACTGTCACACAATGTGAACCTGTGACCAATGGTTCATGCCTGACATCGGTCCATCAAATGTTGGTGTTTGGTATATATATATATATATATATATATATATATATATATATATATATTTACATAATGTATCTTTGTAACAACAATCCTTCAAGAAATATTTTCAGATACACAAAGTCATCTTTAATATAATACGGCGTGACTCATGTTTTTATATGCATGGCCAACTAGCACCCTTTTGTGATTACGAATCATTATATCCCTCTGATTGTTATTCCCATCGGATTAAGAGAGGCCGGTTCGTAACTCCAGGATTCACATTCCATAAACCGGGGACTGTTCCATAAACTGGAACATACCAGTTTACCTGGGAGAACAAATTAGATTGACCCGGGAATCAGATTCCTGACCCTGGTCGGCCCATCAAGCCCCTGTTGTGAGCTGAGCTCTGCGGACCTTGGCGATTCACCACCTTTGATCTTTGTCTGTCTCACAGTGGGTTCCTCTGCAGAACACAATTGTTGGGAGAGTCACGCCCGTCAGTCAGAATTTGTGAGACTTTGTCCCTTTAATTGGATGTGATGTGGCTGAAGACTCCCTCCCCCCTTTCTAGCAAAAATACTTGCTTTTTTTGTTATTGTTTTCTTTCCTTTTTTTAAAAAAAAAATGTTCTCCTTCATCAAATTCAGCAGAGGCCCAGAATTCTGGAAAAGAATTCTCACGGTTGTTCCCTGGCTTTTTCCCATAAGATTATCTGACATCAGTTAGGAGCTAAGAGCTTATTCACTCCACATGGGTAGGAAATGTCCTCTGGGGACAGTCTCGGGATCCTGATGCCTCAGTGGCAGGCAAGGTACATCCCAGAGGCTCAGATGGCTCATTCTGGACCCAAACTCCAGCCAGAAACCCCGGAGGAAGTTGAGACCCCCATAAATACACCCAATCATGTGGCTAGGTTGGCTGTCATTATAGTAAAAAAGGGGAAAGGCCGACAAAGAGAACAAAACATTTTATTATGCTTTCGGTGAAAGGTGACATAGCACATTAATCTTCTCGTCGATAGCGGAGACACACATGGTTCAGCGACAGTGGGTGCCGCCCCTGTTTCCTCTCCGGCTGCTCCGTTTCCATGATCCCCTTTCCTCGCCCCTTGGGTCCCCCCACCCACGGTGTTAGGCAAACGTGGCCTTTGGAGTCTGGTACAGTTGCTTGTTCACAGCGTCATTGTTTTGTGGGCCCATCTATCATCTGGCTGAAAGGTGGCTTCCGTTGCCAGTTGGAAGGGTGTCGGAGGGCCGCGGTCTGGGGTGGGTTTGTCTTCATGAAGAACGTGAAAGATTGACAAGTAATGGGCCGTCCAGTAGCGGGAATCACAGGCAGGGTCTCGGCGTTTTAATCAACCTGTGATCGTTTCCCTTTAAGATGTTGTCAGGGCCACAGTTTTTGAGGAAGGTAGAACAGAGAGGTGGTTCAAGGTAAGACTTCACACACTCCTTCCATGTCCTCCCTCGCTCATTTTCCTGTCCCGCTTACATTTTCACTGTGATTCCTGTGGTTGTTGTTGTTGTTGCTGCTGTTGTTGTTGTTGTTGTTGTATGCCATTGAGTCCATTTCAACCCCGTGGGGTTTTATTGGCCCTGACTTCTACAGAAGATCACCAGGCCTTTCTTCTATGGCACTGCTTGGTGGGATCAAACTGCCAACCTTTCCACCAGCAGCTAAGCCCTTAAATATTGTAAATTATTCTCCTTCCGTGGGCTCTACAGATAATCAGAGATAATCTTTCGGGGGCCAGCATTTGATATGCTGAAATAATTATTCCTGCAGTAGCACCATCATCACTCAAAAGATGGATTTACTGACATTAAGCCTTTTGGGGGTCGTAAAAGGAGCTGTCCACAAAGCCAAAATGGACTTCAAGTAAAGTTTCTATTGCGGTTTATATGTGAATTCGTTCAAATTTAGGTTATAGAGGAATGTAAGCGATTTATCTCCCAGGTTTTCCTGGCTCTGAGCACCATCAGACATGTAGTTTGAAATGGACCCAGGAGCGAATCGGCCCGCTATTTCAGTGACACTCATTGGTGACAGCAGGGTCCCCTCTGTTTCATCCTCTCCAGTCTCCTCCTAGCCCCTGGCTGCGCTTTCCTAAAACATCTGTTGCATTTTAGTGCCATCTGCTGGCCCTTATGTGGAAGCACTTTCATCTCTCAGAAGTCTTGGACTACTTTCCCCAAGGTCTTTTAGTTTCTTCTCCTGCTTCCATGCGTTCTCCTGTTGTGTGTGTAGCAGTGGCATTGTTGAAGCCTAAATACTCCTGGTTAGCACACTCACACTCTTGGCTTTGTCTCCCTTGCGCCAGAAGCCCTGACCTGCTGCAATCGGACGTTTCTTTCGCCATGGGAGGGAGGCATTCATCCACAGACTCCAACAAGGCCTCCAGCGGAGACATCTCCCCTTATGACAACAACTCCCCAGTGCTGTCTGAACGCTCCCTGCTGGCTATGCAAGAGGATGTGGCCCCGGGGGGCTCAGAGAAGCTTTATAAAGTGCCAGAGCAGTACATGCTGGTGGGCCATTTGCCATCGAAGTCAAGAGAAAGTTCTCCGGGACCGAGACCTGGGAAAGGTAACTGGAGCCCACACTGGGCCCAATCCCAGGGTCTGTCTCTTCTTAGGGGTGGGATGATGTAGGGTGCTTGGGGCCCTGCCCTTCTTCCTTTCCTTTCCATTTCTTGGGAATTCCATATGCATATTTGAACACCTGTTAAGCCCCTTCTCCAGAAAAAGAAAGATTTGCCTAGCACTGTTTTCAAACCTCTGGAAAGTTATTCAAGCACAGGAATCCCTGGTCAGTGGTGGGAGTGGGTGGGGTGGGGAGTTCAAACAGTGAACTTGTGGGCTGCAAACCCAAAGCGTGGCAGTTGGAACCCATCCAGGGGTGCCTCAGAAGAAAGGGCTGGCAATCTCACTGTCCCTGTGGGTTTCGCAGACGACGGGTCTTGACAAGAGCGGACAGGCTCACCTATCTCCCAGCCAGCAACAGCACTGCAAAACGCCCTGCTGACCTTGCATTTAGCTGTCTGATGTGTTACTCATGAGAAAAAAAATCTCTGGGCATTCCCAGATTCAAAAAATAACCTACTCAATCATACCGAATCACACATCAAACCTAAAATAACCGTTAACAGCACTCACAGAGTCAGTTGCAGGCTAGGGCAGCTTGATGCTGCAAAGCCACTCAGTAGTCATTCCCAGAGAAAGCACCGGGGGGCGCGCTGCCGCCTCTTGAACAGCTTTCAGCAAAACAGATACAAACTGCTGGTCTGTGCTTTAGTTAGCCCCAATCCTCTTTTAGATATCTTTCATTTCACAAAGACAGGTCCTCCTGGGTTGTTGTTGTTGTTGTTGTTGTTGTCTTTACATAAAAGTCAAGTGGCATAAAGCGACCTTTTGAAAAGTGAGAGACACCTGTCCTCCAGAATGTGGAATTAAAGGGATAGTTGTTATTCCTCTGTCTTGGTGTTAATGTGACCAGAGGTGGAGACGGCAGCCATCACTGGGCGAGGGTTCTGGTACAAAGGACCACAAACCCAGAGGCTGAAAACAACTTGGGTTTTCTCTCAGAGTTCTGGTGGTCAGAAGTCTAAAATGGGCCCCCAGGGGAGCTGCCTTTCTCCTGGGGGCTCTAGAAAAAATCCACATCCTTGCCTTTTTCAGCTGCCAGAGTCTGCCTACACTTGTTGGCTCGTGGCCCCTTCCTTCCTTTTCATAACCAACAGGATATGGAAGATCCAGTCCTTGCCCTTTCCCATCCCATCCCTCTGATAGTCACTCTTCTGCCTCCTCTGTGGTAACACGAGGCTCACCTGGATGATGTATGACCCCTCTGTGATGTCACAAGTACTTGCTGAGGGTCATGCATTCTAAGCTTCCAGAGCCACTTTAAGTCCCACTTGAGAAAAGTCTCCTGGACTGGAGAAAAGGTCTGAATGACACAGTGGGGCGGCTCATACTTAGTTACGACTAGACCACTTTGACCCGAGCCGATGTTCTGCACATCCTTTCTCTTGGTTTTTTATCTCTGAACTTTACTTTGATACTATTTCTCCCCAGATATGTTGAAGGAACCTTTCAATATCTGGGGGACTTGGCATTCAACATTAAAAAGTGGATCCAAGGACCCAGGAATGACAGGTGAGCTATCTTTTGTTTTTTTAACCTAGAAAAATGACATCAGCTTTTGAAAGTTCAGTTGACTGTTTGCCTTGGTATAGATGTGATACGAGGACTTGTTTGCCAACTACCCAAACCAAGCTCACTGCCAGTCATTGCCAAGTCAGAGCGACTGACCTCATGGGACTGGGTAGAACTGTCCCTGTGAGTTTCTGAGACAGCAACGCTTTATGGGAGTACAAAGCCACAGCTTTCTCCCCAGGAGCAGCTGCTAGTTTCGAACTGCAACCATTAGTGGGCTCCCCAGGCTAGTAAGGTCAACCTTTAGCTCTATGCATGCCATTTCCTATGAAAAGCCACAGAATGCGATAGACACAAGGGACGCGTCCAGGGGAGAGGAAACCATCTGTATCGATAAGCCAAGAGGGCCCAGGGCTTCCCTCGAGGAAGGACCTGCCCTGGAGCTCTCACCCCGAGTGGAAAACATCGTGTGAACCCTCTGTCTCCAAAGAAATGCAGCTGCAATTTGTTTAAACTGCTCTTCTCTGATAATCCTTTTAAAAATCATGTATGACCACCTCTTTCCGCTCTGATCAGAATCCGTACATACAGCCATTGTGGCGAGCACATTTGCACATATGTTGCCATCATCATTTTCAAAGCATTGTCTGTCTGCTTCAGCCCTTGGTATCAGCTTCTCATCCACCCCCCACCCCCCAGCCTTTCCTCCCTCATGAAGCCTTGATCATTTATAATTTTTTATCATGTCTTACACTGACCTATGTCTCCCTTCACCTACTTTTTTGTTGTCCACCACCCTGGGAGGGGGTTATATTTAAATCATTGTGATCAGCTACTCTTTCTCCCCCATCGTCCCCTTATCTTTTTGGTATCATTATTTGGTCCTGAGGGGTATATCTGTCCTGGATTCCTTGTGTCTCCAGCTCTTCTCTGTACCAGTGTACATGCTCTGGTCTATCCAGATTTATAAGATAGAATTGGGGTCATGATAGTGGGGAGGGGAGCAGAAGCATTTAATAACTAGAGGAAAGTTATGTGTACTGTTGGTGCTATACTGTACCCTGACTGGCTCATCTCTTCCTTGTGACCCTTCTCTAAGGGATGTCTAATTGTCTACAGATGGGCTTTGGGTCCCCACTCCCCCCCCCCACCACCACCCATTCCAATTGATAAGATTTTTGTTCCGGGTCTTTGATGCCTGATTCCTGATACCATCGTCACCTCTTGATCACACCACGGGAGCGTCAAATTTCACCAGGCAGAGGGTAGTTGGCAATCTAGTACCTTGGCAATTAAGTTGTTTCACTCATTTGCTTCTGATGAGAATAAAGTAGATATGCCTCCTGGAATGTTTTTATCAAAATGCCCTTTTCTTTCTTTATTTTTTTTTTGGTATTTCAAATTTTAATAGACAACTTCAAATTGTGGAAAGTCAATGGAAAGGTATTAGTTCAAAATAGGCCAAACCCATTGTCACTAACTCAGACTCGGATGGAATAAAGCTGTCCCATAACGTTTCTGGAAACAGATGGTAGAGTGGATGGTAGGATTGAACTGTCCAGTTTCTGGTTAACAGCCTAGATCTTTTAACCACCGTGCCACCAGGGTTCCTTCAGAATAAAAACACTCACTATCATCCAGTATGTTCTAACTCAGAGTGACCCTTGGTTGTACATTTTTACCTCATCACAGTGGCTGATGGGTTTGAACTGCTGGCCTTCAGGGTGGCCATCTAGGGCTTAACCCACTGTGCCACCAGGATGCCTTTTCAGAATTGGAAAGTGAGTCCAAAATCACGAAACATTTTCAAGAATCTCGGAGTTATGATCACATCACCTTCTGTCTTCGTTGACTAGGATTATGGCAATATCACAAATAGCACAAAGGGGTGGCTTCAAAGGAGCCTGCCGTTCAAAATCAGGGCAGCAGCTCCAGCAGAGGGTCTTTCTTTGTCAGTCACACTAAGTGCTCCTTGGCGTATCTTGGCTCATAGATGGATGCTTCCATGACCTCTTCCCCCATGTGTGGGCCTTTGTGTCTATACTGTTCACCCTCTATAATGCCACTCTGAAGGGCTTAGGTTGGGCACCCAGTCTCATCCTGGGTAACCTCATTAGCATCACAGGAAAAGCCAGACACTTCGCTACGGAGCCATCCAGGTGGCCAACAAACCCACGGAGTCATGCTCTGGATTATAAGCCATTTAGAGAGCTTCCAAAGCAAAGCAAGGGTGAGCATGAATTACTGGGAATTCTAAAGCCGAAAACAACACATGCTGGCAAGGGTGCTGAGAGATGGGAACCCTCATTCACTGCAGGTGAGATGGTCAAATGGTGCATCCACCATGGAAACCAGTGCAGCACTTCTTTAACAAGTCAGAAATAGGCAGGTGCCATGATCCGGCAAACTCACTTCGAGGTATCTGGGAGAGAAAACTATAGGCCATGGCATGAACAGATATAAGACATGCATTCCCATGTTTCTCACAGTTATTCACAAGAGTAACAAGATGGAAAGGACCCGAGTACCCACCAGCTGATGACTGAGTGAACGCTGCCCCACACACACACACACACACACACACATACCCAATGAGTTGCATACTCCCCAAAGTGTAAGGATCACAGTGAACCTTGGAAGTACCGCTGAATGTGGATGAGCCTATAAGACCTTAGGTGGAGCGAAATTAGTCACCCACAGCAGGACGCACCTTGCATGAGAACACCAGTATTAAAGGTCAAGAAAAGCTCAACACGGAGAAAGAAACCTTCTTCGACCGTTACCAGGGATGGACCAGGCAGGGAAGGACTAGTACACAGGTGGTGACTTATGAGGCCGGAAAAACGATCCACTGTCAGGGAGGCCAGCACAATGGGACCAAGACGAGAAAGACCCTGGGAGGTACACAGCAGTGGCAAACACGCAGACATACACAATCCTACCCAAATGGTAAGAGCAAATGCTAGTTTCCACTAGACATATAAGTCAATCGGCAAGCTTAGCAGGTGTGGGAAGTCATTTGGCAGTAAACCCAACAGCTTAAATAACGTCGATTTGTTGTAGCTAGGTGCCGTTGAGTTGGTTCTGACCCATAGTGCCTCTGTGCACAATAGAACCAAACACTGCCTGGTCCTGCTGCGCCCTGCTCAGTTGTTCTTTATGTCTGAGCCCATGGTTGCAGCCCCTGTGTCCATCCATCTCATTCCTCTTCTTTTGGCTGTCCCTGCACTTTACCAAAAAGGATGCCCTTCTTCAGGGACTAGTCTATTCTGACATGCCCAATGTTCCCGAGATGAAGTCTCACCATCCTTCCTTTTAAGGAGCATTCTGATTACACTTGATACTGTTCATCTAGAACAATATGTAGATTTGACAGAGGGCATTTCTACATAGGGATCTGTAGGTGGGTACACACACATTGCAATGGATGTACAGAGAAGAGATAGGGAACAAAGTCGTACAAATCTCTGAGCCCAAATCAAACACCTTGAGGAATTGAGTCATGGAGCCTGGGGGTTCAGGACCCTAGTCTCAGGGGACGTGTCCCTCAAGTGCCATAACACAGTCCATAAAGATAAATGATTCACTTCTACTTCAGTGAGGAGGGGTTGGGATGTCAAAACGCATAGGTGGCCATCTCAGATACAATCACTGGTCTCTTCGTGTTCAGAACAAGCAAAGAAGAGTGAAGACAAGAAACAGTTTGAAGAGACCATATCCAGAGGTCCTCACACTACGGCCCTGCGGGCCACATGTAGCCCGCCGAGGACATTTATCCGGCCCACTGGGTGTTTTTGCTGCCAACTCCCTTTCTGCTTAACAGTCAATACATCCTGGGTCCGCAGTGAATTTGTTCATAGTTTGGGTTTTTTTTTTTTAACTATAGTCCGGCCCTCTGAGGGCCACTGAACTGGCCCCCTGTTTAAAAAGTTTGAGGACCCCTGTGTCCAAAGGGCTCATTGGTCACAGCCTCTACTAGCCTGGGGTAAGCAGAACTGCATAGCACCCCGTTAAGACAGTAACCACTCTGCTTGGGATCACAACAGAAGGTCCAGCACAGAGTGAGAGAAACACGTTAGAAGAAAAATTCAAATCACAGTAAAGATGAGCTTATGGGTCTGGTGAACCCCGCAAACAGGTGGCCCCTAGGCCACCTTCAAACTTGTAATTGAAGTCAACTGCCGCAGAGAACCCTTTTCAGCCCTGCAGTAGATGGGCCCAGCAAGTGAATCCCAGCACGCAGAGGAACATCCTTCTCACATCACACCAGCGGGCAGCATTTGCCCCAAACGCATAGCTCAGGAGGCTGGGTCGGGCAACACAGATGGGAGAATGGAAGGAGGTAACCCAGGGAGGGAGAGGCAAGAGTGTTGTTACTGTGAAGGCCTTGTGCCTGATGTCAAGAAGCTAATTGTGGCTGGATTGCTGAAGGGAAAACAAATCCATTCTGTAAACTTCCCCCCACCCCACAATCAACAATGACAACAGCGCAAGAAACACTTTCTTTACAAACAAGATCACATTGACAGCGACAGAAGGTGGGACTTACCCCTTTCTTTGGGGTGGGGGTGCATTTCAATCCATAACACCTTCCCCAAGGATAACCTGGCTTGCATTCTCCCAGCCTTGGACAGCAGGCTTATTTACTACACACAGGTCTCACTCTCGCCATGTGGCCCTGTGCAGTCTGTGGGGAGAGGGGCAGAAGAATGGGAGGGGCACAAGGCAAACTATATGCTCTGGGCCGCATTCCCATGGGGTCCCATTGATGGTTCCCGCCTAGCTGCCAGTGGAAGGCAGGTAGAGAGCCAGGAGGCAGTGAAGACCCCTTTGGAATCAACATCATCTTATCTCCCCACTTGGGTTGGCCACCCTCCATTCACAGGGTAGCCATATGGCAAGGGAGTCTGGGAAATGTGCTGTAATGAAAGGAGCTGGCTTTGGTGGCCCGTGATGATGAAGAAATAGACTCAATGGCTGCTGTGCTTTTTCTTAATCCGACCTTGAGTGGGGAGTGTTGGGCTCCATTCATTAAATCCTGTTTGACGTGTCAGCAGGACAGGCCGATGGCAACACGAGCACTCACATCCCCCGAGGAATCTGCATTGCACCCATGAGAAAGGCTCAGACCCCGTCATGCCGAGGCCAGCAGTGGGCAGTAGAGGGCATGTAGAGGGCATGTTCATGAAACCCAGCATTCTCAATGGCTGATTTTTTTGTCACAAGTGGATTCCCATGGCTTCCACGGCCGCGGGTTGGGTTGGGGATGTGTTCCTTCAAGGAAGCGTGGGTGCTTTCTCAGGTGGGGAGGGCCCTCCAGCCCGGGTTTGACCCAGTGACTCCCTGTGCTGTGCTTTTGTAACCCTTGCAGGTTCCCAAGGAGACATTTTTGAAAGTAGCTCCCTCCGATCGGGGCTGTGTTCCCTTTCTCAAGGGAACCTGTCCCTGACTTGGTCTCGGTGGCCCAGGAGCCCCACGGAGTCCGACGCAGTCGCGCAGGGCCTCCGGAGAACTCAGACGACAGCCACCCTCGCCGAGGGCCGGGACCACCCGCCGGCCTCACGTGCCCGCAGCTCCCCGCACGCTCACGCTCGGGCCTGCAGCCGGGCAGCGGAGCCCCCGCCACCGCGCCCCAGCAGCGCCGAAGACCTGAGCGAGGGCGAGCTGGACAGGGCCTGTCTGCCGGCCCGGGGCCCCCCTCAAGCTCGCGCACGCCCGGAGCCCCGGCCACCGCCGCCATACCCCGGCGGCCCGCGGAAGGCGCCCGCAGAGTCCCCGCTGTGGCGGCCACAGAGGCCAGGGCCCGAGGCCGGCGCAGGCACGGCCCCAGAGGTAGGCAGCCCGGCCTCCGCCAGCCCGCACCCACGTAACAGCGGCCATGCGGCCCCCGCCGGCGAGCAGAACAGTACGAAGCTGGGCGAAGCCACCTGGCTCGACTGGCAGCGAGAGCGGTGGCAGATCTGGGAGCTACTTTCCACCGACAACCCTGACGCCCTCCCAGAAACGCTGGTATGAACCCTGGCCCGGGCAGGAGGGCGTTTGGTGGACGGTGGGACACCTGCTTAGCCCTCTTCTTTGATGCCTTTCGAAAGCAACACGAGGGGAGCTCCCCCAGTCCCCCACCCCTCGCCCTGGACAATCAATCCAGTCCTCTTGCATAGCCAGCCTCGGGAGACGAACAACACCCCAACACCAACGGATGACAGCCACCACTCCAAAAATAATCCACCCTGGCTCTGTGTAAGATAAACCTGTTGCTTCGATATTGCTTAATTGTATTTATGTGTCTTCTATCATAGATTATGTATGATAATCGTTATATATTCACAGAAAAAAAAGAAGGAACAATTTTAAAAAAATCACGTCACTTACGTTAAGCAATGACCTCTAGAAAGCCAGGAGATTCAACAGAATGCTCTGGAAGGTGCATCGACAGGTTTCTGTGCTTTTTGACTGGCCATTTAACAGGGGACAGTCTTTCAATGCCTAAGAAAAACACATTTTCCAAAAACACAAATGAAAGAGAAGGTGGGAAAGCCATATTTTTATAAGTAGGGAGATAAGAAAAATAGTCACTGAGTACTTTTTCATACTGAATATGTTTTAGGAGTATATTAAATTTGATACATTATGAAATATATTTTTGGAATTTGTTTAGAAAGGATTCATTTAAGCAAGAAAAAGGCCGTGCCTAGCAAAGAAAAAAAAACACTAACATCACCCTTTCTCTTTTAGGTCAAGTTCAAGTTTATGTAGACCATATATAATATATATTTATAATGTATAATTTTATGTATTTTTGAGACTACAAACTGGAATTCAACTGCAAGGTGTTGAATATTCTAAATAGAGTATTTCAAATTATAGAAAGACACGGTTTTCCCCTTTGCCCCAAAATCAGTATTAGCCAAATTATGTGAAATGTTTTGTAAAATTAATCCTAATTAGGAGGGGTGGGGAAACTACAGCTTTGTACTTTGTGCCAAAGGCTGAGGGAACGCTTTCTTCAGTAAATAGATGTTGTATTTTAAAAACTGTTCCTAAACAATGTTCCTACCGTACTTAGTGATAAATACAGTGTCGGAGTGTTTCAACTGCAAAACCATTGTACAACCAGCAGGCGGCTATGTGCTTCATTCAGTATTTCATGAGACGTTTTCACTTCATAAGGGAAAGTGTAGTATATTAAAAAAAAAGTGTTGTTGTTTTTTATAAAACATGCTATTCCTAATTTTCATGTTGGCAATGCCATTTTCAGTGGTGTGTCTGAAAGTTCTGTCCTGTGCCATAATGAATAAAAACGTTAAGCAACCGCTCTGTTCCCTGGCATTCAATCAGGACATAAAAGTCACTCTCCACCCTGTCCATGTGTAACAAAGAATGGTCTTATTATATGTATGTGATTGAAGAGCTGGAAAAATTACTGTCAGGTTTTATGGGCGGTGGGGGTGTGCCATGGAAGCATTTAGAAATGGACGCTCATTATTTGCGGGCTTCGCTGCTGATTGTCTGAGAAGATGTGGTTTCCTGGGTGACTTGTGGGCAGGTTACACCGGCCTGTGGGACAGGTGGTGTGTTGGCCAGGGGTCCTCAAACCTTTTAAACATGGTGCCAATTCTCTGTTCCTCAGACAGTTGGAGGGTCGGACTATAGTTTTAAAAAGAAAACTATGAACAAATTCACTGCAGGCATGGGATGAGTCGGCTGCTAAGCAAGACAACAGCTGTGGCAAAAACACCCAGCGGGTCGGATAAATGTCTTTGGCGGGCCACATGTGGCCCACGGGCCATAGTTTGCAGATGTCTGATCTTGGCACACTAATTGGATATGGACTTTGCTTGGGGCCAGGGTGATAAATCCCAGATGTGCTTTCTTAAGATCCCTGTTGAGGAAGTGGTTCGGATCACTTCAGGAACTGCCGTGGAAATTCGACAACCATGAGGTTGAGCAAGAAGGAATCGCTTGCCAGCCTCCTGTCCTGGCTCCCCACCCTCAGCTAGAGCTATAAACAAGATTCAGTGCTCGATTGCAGGTCGACAATGAACTGCTCCATCTTTTCCTGCTGCCATGTGGCATGCTTGCCTTGGATGGAGTGGTCTGACCGTAGGAGCCCCCTCTCCAGCCATGTTCTTCTTGTAAATCACATTGAGAAAATCAACCTTGTCAGAATGCCCTGGAGTCCACCTCTGTGCCACCAAAGGTCACAAAAAGTATGTTTGTCTGTTCCTAGATCAAAATTAATCCAGAAAATGGAGGAGTCAGTATTTTTAAAACAAATGGTGTGTGACTATAAATAAAAATAAACTTGAGGGCTGAGCCCTGGTGGCGTAAGTGGTAGAGTGCGGGACTGCAGCCCAGGGGCTTGGTGGTTCAAATCCAGCGGTGGCTCTCAGGAGCAGTGCTGGGTAGCTCCCACGATCACCAGAGGCAGGGATGCCCCCTACCCCCACCCCCCAAATAAGCTTGAAAAGTATATCATTGTAGCTGGACATGATTCATAATCATGTATAGAATAAGCATCCTACCATCAGTGGCCATTGGCAGTCGAGCCCTGGTAGCGTAGTCAGTTACAAGCTGGGCTGCTGCCTACAAGGTCAGCAGTTGGAAACCACCAGCCACTCCAGAGAAGAAAGACAAGGCTTTCTCATCCCGTAAAAGAGTCAAGTATCAAAAACCCACCAGGGCAGTTCGACCATGTGCTCTGGCAGTGAGGAAACTCCATTCATCTGCCCTTTCACTCTGTCCCAGGAGTGGCCTTGAAGTGAGTGAAAGCCAAGTTCATTCCTTAGCTGCCTTTGTCATCTTGAAAAGTAGCTGTGTGAAAACATGTCCGGGAGACCCAAGTGCCTGAGTGGGATGTGAAGTGATTTCTCGTACTTTGTAAATGAGATAACGGATGATGAGAGAAAAATCAAACTCCGATGCCTCCAGGGTGACACGACTCCCTTGACAGGATGTTGGAACCGCTCATTCCTGGGGAGCGTGTAGTACAGATGTCGGAGCAGCTACAGACATTCGATATGATGTTTACGTCGTTGGAGATAGACTGGAATGGTGATGGCAGAAAGAGTCACAGAGGGAGGGTTCTGTATTCAGCTAACTAGCTATTACCATCTCTTTGTTGTGGGTTTGCAGGCCAGTTGGAGGGGGTCTCTTGAACCAACGGAGTCTGTGCAAATTAAGGCCACTCCTCCCTCCTTGCTGGCCTCCTCTCCACGTGCACATGGAAATCCACATCTGCTTGGCAGAGAGCCGGTGTTGGGCGCACATCTGAGGAGCTGAGAGAACAAAGCACCGGCCCGAGGTGGTGGGTGCTCTGATAAGCGAACTGCAGGGGCTGATGGAAGCTGAACCGACAAGAAAGGGAAAAAGGACTATGAAGAAGAGTCACACAGAGTTTAGACAGAACAGGACAACATAGGCGGTGCCAGAATGTGAAGCCACGAAATCAGCAGTAAATATCCTTCAAGAGAAAAACCAGACACACAAAAGGATGCTTTTGATGGTGGAATTCGGCCCAAAGCAACAGCTGGAGCGGTGGTCACATGTCACTGCAGACAGGGGTAGTCTGGGGTGTGGACTTCGACCTGGCCAGGACCCCAAGTCGTCACCAACTTGAGGTATCAGCTCCCAACTGAAGGCTGACGGATGCTGCATCCAGCCCAGAAAATGGGCTAACTTCAGTTCAACCACCAGCAGTTCAGCCTATGGTCACCAATTGGTTCCAGTTCTCATGGGGCAGCCCCAGGTTTAGTAACTAAATCAGAGGTTCTCAAACTTTTTAAATAGGGGGGCAATTCTCTGTCCCTCAGACCGTTGGAGGGCCCGACTCCAGTTTAGAATAATCTATGAACAAATTCACTGCGGATGCGGGATGAATCAGCGGTGAAGCAGGACAGCAGCAGCAACCAAAACACCTGGTGGATCAGATAGATGGCCTTGGTGGGGCCCACGTGACCTGCAGGCCACAGTTTGACGAGCCCTGACTAAAAGTATTGGAAGAGGCAGCCTTGGGAAACCCCTCGGCTTCAGGCATAAACCATGCCCATCTCTGCTCACAGAGGCTTTGGAGAGTTCCACCACCCTGGTACCTCTCCAGCAGAGCAACTATGAGACACAGGGCCCCCAGCTCAAATGTACATGCCAGCAAAACCGAGGCCAGCTTCATAGTACAGGCAAACTTCACTCAAGCTTGGCGGATTAACAATCAAGCAGATTTTTAACAAATTGAAGGGTGGTGGCAACCTTGAATGGAGCAAGTCTATCAATGCCCTGGTCCCAACAACGTGCACTGATCTTGGCCACATCTTGGACTTTCTCACACATGTGTGGAAATCCCATTTCCGAATACATGAGGCTGGGTCATACCTGTGTTCCAATGGCCTTTGAATGTTGTTCCCATCCCCCTATTCAATGCTATAGCATTGTCTTGGTAAAAACTCAACCCTTCCCCACCTACAAACGTGCTGCATGACAGCCTTATTGACACCCATATTAATAAGCAGTGTGGAATAGTATGTGGCTTCTGTTTCACAGGTGGTCCTCAGAGATACCATGCGTTGAGATCCTCATCTACCCACTGCCACCAGTTCATACTCCTGTTTGTACTTCGTGTTCGTATGGGACACAAGATAACGGTCTCTGAGGGTTTCTGAGTCTCTCCATCTTTACAGGGGTCAATAGCCTCACCTTTCTTACCAGGAGAAGATGGTGGGCTTGAACCACTGACCTGTGGTTAGCAATCTGCAGTCCACTACACCACCAGGGCTCTGGTTCAGTTTCACGCCATCACAATGCACTGAGTCCTCCAATGAGGGCAGCCACAGGAAGGTTTGACTTTTCCCAGTGCAAAGCAAAGTTAACGTTGGCACTGCCCCATCCACTATGAGGGAGAAAGACAGGGACAGTTACTGTCTCGGAAACCCACAGGAGCAGCTTCGCTCTGTCCTAGAGAGTCAGTATGAGTCAGAATCACTTCCAAGGCCATGAATGAACACAGCGCATGAAGAGTGATGGAAAAGTTGGAAACGTTGTGAGAATGACCAAAAGGTGTCACAGAGACAGGAATAAGTACTTGCTGTTGAGGAAAATGGCTTCTTCAGGCTGGCTGGATGCAAAGTTGCTACAAGTCTTCCATTTTCTCCAAACAAACCAAAATAAAACATAATATCTGCAAAACACAATAAAGTTATAGCTAATAAATAGGGGTGTACTTTAATTTCACATGCTGCACAGCCTCCTTCTGGTCCTGAGGGTGGGAGGTAGGCCCTCTTTCCTTTGTATCCTCAGGACAGGTATTTCTAGGTTCTGGTGGCTAGTAGATCGCACATTAGCTGCTCACTGCAAGGTCAGCAGTTTGAAACCACCAGTGGCTCCAAGGGAGAAAGATGAGACTTTCTGCTCTCATATAAAGGGACAGGCTCAAACTCATAGGGGACGTTCTATACTGCCCTGTACTGTGGCTGTGTGTCAGAATCAGCTCCATGGCTATGAGTTATAAGTGCCCTCAAATACTATACATACAAATAGTATACATACATATACTATACACATATACTATACATACATACACACTATACACTATATATACATACTATACATACATATGAGCTGACCCGAATACCAGCCGAGACACCTACTTTTACCACAACTGTATAAAAAATGTGCTGAAAACTTCAGCTTATACACGAGTATATATGGTACTTCAGCCTGGCCTTTAGAGTCAGAACAGGGTTGGATCGTGACCCTGTCTTTTCTTCACTGGGTGACCTCAGGCAAGTGACTTTCACTTTGGGGCTCTCAGTTTTCTCATAGTCATAGTGAGCTGTGGGTTCCAACTCATGACGACTCCCCGTGACAAAGTAGAGCTGCCTCGTGAGATTTTCTAGCCTGCGTTCTTTATATAAACAGATGGCGAGCCTTTTCCCACAGAATGCCTGTTGGGTTTTAACTGCTGGCCAACTGCCGAATGATGGCGTTGGTGGGGCTCCTTGTTTGAACCATCGTTGTTGTTTTGGGGTGCCGTTGGCCCTGTTCTACTGACTCCTAGCCACCTGGTGTGCAACAGTGTGCAAATAGGTTTGGCATGCAGGGAAGTGAAGGTGGCGGAGTCACCCGACATGCACACGGACTCTGGAGACCAGGATTGACAACACAGATCTAACTTTATTACAGCTTTTGTGAGGTTTATATATGCTTCATTGACCAATCAGATCATTTCTTTCACATACTTCCTTGTTTCCAAATACCACCTTAAACGGTCATAAATTTGCAGCATGAAAATTGATGTCACACTGTGGGATATGGAAATGAGGTGTTTCCGGCTGGGTTATGTAAATTAGACATAGCTGGCTGAGCCAGCCCATCCAATTGTCTTACAAGACTATTTTGTCCAATCACATTACAGGACAGTCGTATTGCACGACGCTATTGTCCAATTATATTACAGGATCTTACTGTCCGATTACATTACAGAATCTTAGTCTTACTATGGGAAAGCTAGAAGCATCTGTTAGGCTGTGTTTCAGAGGTTACAGCGGAAGGTTGTTATATGAGCTGGCGTGGGATCTTATTTACCTTGAGAATGGAGTTTTTTTCCAGGAGTCATGGAAACATGGGATACCCAGCAGCTTCAACCTGACTCAAGACCAGAATATTCCCGGAGACTTGGAAGCATGGGTTCCAGCTACCTAAGGGTACAGATACTCAGAAGCTTCAAGGCCGGTCCAGGAGATGCAGCAGCGTCCTGTGCTTTCTATGCCTCTCCCCCCCGATTCACAGGTATTGCCAGGAATGCCACTACACCACAGTAAAGACCACTGCCTGCGGCATCCTCAGCACAATTATTAGGGTAGAGCCCAGTACCGCAGCCTCTGGGTCAACCCAGCTCCTGGAGGGGCTTTATCTTTTTCATTGACCGTCTCCTTTTGAGTGGCTTCCCACCTTAGGGACTCCTCTTCAGGCTCTCTATCTGACAGTGGCTAATCCCTCATTCTAATTCAGGTCTTAATCTGGAAGCTCAGCTGAAACCTGTCATCTCTGAGTGACTCTGCAGGCCCTGGAAATGCAGATACCAAAGCTTCTGGCATCATAGCCACACCCAGTCACCACAGTACTAGAGATGAGTGATGAACTGTGTACATGAGGAGGAAGGGGAAACATGAAGAGCTGATACCAGGAGCTTAAGTGGAAAGAAAATGTTTTGAGGATGATGATGGCACCAAGGGAATAGATGTGCTCTGCATGCAATTTATGGATGGATGTGTCTACGACCATAACACCCTGAATGCGTCCCGTCTCATCTGATATCAGAAGCTAAGCAGCGCCAGGCCTGGTTAGTACTTGGATGGGA
Source organism: Nesogale talazaci (assembly GCA_004026705.1). NCBI lineage: Eukaryota > Metazoa > Chordata > Mammalia > Afrosoricida > Tenrecidae > Nesogale > Nesogale talazaci. The sequence continues at coordinate 70,165 of PVJH01002139.1, forward strand.
GACAATGGCTGTATGTATGGATTGTGATGGGAGTTGTTTGAGCCCCCGATAAAATGTCTTTTTAAAAACACTAAAAGCCAAACCCACTGCTAGCCAATCCATTTCAACCCATAGCAGCCCTATGGAGGTTTTCTGTGGCTGGGCATCTTCAAAAGAAAGGGAACAGAGTCTCCCCTTTCATCGGCTGATGGGTTTGAATGACTGACTGTGTAGTTAGCAATCCCACGTGTTACCTGACAATACCATGAGAGCTTTGTTCCTCGTATCCCCCAAACCCAAACCCAAACCCAAACCGATGGCCATGGAGGGTTTCTGCCTCACAGGGCCCCTGTGGGACAACATGGAGTTATCCCATTGTGTTTCTGAGCCTGGGTGTCTGTGTGGGAGCAGAGGAGCTGGTGGGTTCACGTTGTTTGAACTGTGAATAGAGTAAGCAGCTCAATGGGTCACCAGAGTAGGATGGGGTACAAGAATACCGGTCCCCTGGAGCTGCTCGGAGGATTAAATGAGAATGTGTCGAGGAGTGTTCATCACCAAACAGCCAGCAATTGGAGGACTGCTTGCAGTACCACATGGAATCGCTTTAGCGAACAATCAATGACTTCTGCTGGGAGGTGAAGGGCTCCTGTCCCTGCAGTGGTTAGTGAGAATGCTTTGGCTGCTAAACAAGAGGTGGGTAATTCGAAGGCACTCTCCACTCTGTGGGAAAAAGTTGAAGCAGACAGCTTCCATGAAGATCCGCAACCCAGGAACCCTGTGATATAGTGCTGGCCTCTGCCATGAGGCCACTCTCACAAGGAAGGCACTGGTCACCTGTGGGTTTGGCTTGGGGGGCCTTGTTAAGCCAGTGGCTGATTCCCACTGATGGTGAACCCATGTGTCTGAGAGTAGAGCTATGCTCCATAGGGCTTTCCGTGGCTGCTGCCTTCAGAAGGGGGTCACCAGGCTTTTCATTCCAAGCACCTGGAGGTGGACTCGTTCCACCAACAACATTTTGGTTAGCAACCAAACTCGAAGAATGTGGGCAGGAAGATTTACCCAGCTGAGGCTGATGCTATAGGGAGGAGCTGAACTGAGTGGTTTAACCAGCACCTCCTGAGTTCCTCTGGGATGCTGGGGGATCCGAAGAGGGTGTGAGGTGGCGGGCGTGCAGCAAGGCCCAAGATGCTGCTTCTCTTTAAAATGAATATATATTACCATTTACCTTGAAACCAAAATGTCTTCTCATTAGCTGAGAGTGGTGACCTTTTGACCTTCTGACATCAACCAGATCCATCCAATATCCAAGATTCCAGGTCCTGGTCCTGCTAGGACATCTTGGAAACAACTGTGAAACTGTGAGTGATGAATTCATTGGGATTTTGATTTTCCTACTCCTTTACCATGCTATGACAGTTTTTTTGAGTAGTTCATCTTCAAATCCTTCCAAACCACTCATTTGTGTTGATAGACTCCGTTTATGCATTGGCATGGCATTTAGCTTTTTGTTTTCTCTGATTGCTCTTGCTTGCTTAATCCTCAGGCTCCCAGGAAGCTCAGGACTGGTAAGCACAGGGCTGCCAGGCACAGGGCAGCAGTCAGCACTTTCAAACGACTTTATTGAGATAAAGGAGTAAATCACATATGACCTAAGACACCCACTGAGAGTGTCCCATTCATTGGCTTCAAGCATATTCACAGATTAGGAGACCATTCCCACGATCACACGTTAGAATGGTTTCCCCACCCACAAAGAACCCTCCCTCAGAACACCCACTAGCTGTCCCACCTCCCACCTGGGGGCTCGCTAACCGACCTTCTTGTTATGGATCTGCTGCTTCTGGACATTGCATGTAAAGGCAATCAAAGCGTACGTGCCTCTTACGCCTGAGTCTAACTTTGCATCATATTATCGTGGGGGTCTGTGTAGCCCTGGTCCTGTAGTCGTTTTGTGTTTTGGCATTTTCAAACCACCAGCCATTCCGCAGGAGAAAGACGGGGTTTGGGACTCCCATCAAGAGTTCGTCTCAGGGGCTGCGCCCCGGTGGCATAGTGGTTCTGTGCGGGGCACTGCGGCCCACAGGGTTGGGGTACATATCCAGCAGCAGCTCTCCAGGAGAGAAGGCTGTGCCTCCTGTTCCCACCAGGGGACAGTGATGCCCACACACACAAAAAGAGTTCGTCTTAGAAACCCCCCGGGGCCATTCTACATCATCCCATAGGGTTGCTCTATGGCGGCAGGCTGTATGTTCCATCTTGCTCTCCTTGCCTCAGAAGTTCCCAGGTGGTGGTTGGCCAAGATGTAGGCATTGACCACCGGCAGGCCCCACGTGTTTTTTCCTGGGACCTTGTCACAGTCCCCAGACTGCTCTGCAGGTGGCTGCATCTAGTATTCTGGTTACAGTGGAGATGACTGAGGCCAAGAGTTGATGACACACATGCCAAGGCGGTTGTCTGCCCTGAAGACCTGCTCTCCCCACCACCTGACCCATTGCCTCAACCCAGACATAACAGAGCAAAAGCATATAACTACCTCTGTTCAGGAACACTGACACACACACCACCACCACACACACCCCGAGACACACACAATTCCTACAAACCTGATCTTTCGGAGCAATTCTGCCACTTCCCACCATTTTTTTGTCTGTCCTGTGGGAGCTCCCATGCGTGACTCCCAGAGTGTCTCCATGGACACATCAGCTAGGGAGCTCATGTTGTTAGGCAATGGATACCCATTGGGCTGCTAACCACAAGGGCGGCAGTTTGAGAACACCAGCTGCTCCATGGGAGAAAGACGAGGCCTTCTACTCCCCTTTCAGTTAGTTTCAGAAACAAACCCACAGGGGCACTTCTAGTCTGTCCTGTAGGTTTGCTGAATCAGAATTGACTCCATGGCAGTGAGTTTAGAAGGAGCTACTAGAAATACTCAATTCACTTTCTCCTGTGATCCAATGTGCATTCCCCCTCCCCTCGAGTGCTAATGCATAATCTACTGTACAGTCTATGGACTCAAGTCACCTGACGGAAAAACAATAGAACAAAAAACTCAACTGCCATCGAGTTGATACTGACTCGGTGACTGTCAAGAGCAGGATGGAACTGCCTTGTTCTGCATTTTTGATGCTGTTAACTGTTTACAGGAGTAGAAAAAGCCCCCATCATTCTTCCACGGAGCCACTGGTGGTTTTGAACAGCTAACCTTGCAGATCGCAACCCAGTGCATACACACTGCACCACCAAGGATCCAGAAAAAGCGTTCATTTATTTAAAGCCCAGAGAATAGCTAAATTGCATTTCAAGTCATAAACAGGGCTGCCCCTCAGTGCAGAGAAGCACCCAGCCCTGGGCATGATCAAGCAGAATCTGGATACACAGGGCCCATCGTGATGCAGAAGCAGTATGATAAGGGTGCCTGACCACTGCTGCTTGTCAGCAAGCTCCTTGGGCAGGGCGAGAGGTTCTCTCTGCAGAAATGCTAGCCACCCGCCCCCCCCCCCCAAATGGGAAGATCCCCTGGCTTCACCTCTAGGGCCCACTTGCTTCCCGAAATCCTTTGCGTTTTGTTCTCTATTCACGGAGCATAATCTGCTGGTCTCTGTGCTACAAGGTCAACAATGTGAAACCAGGGAGAAAAATGAGCCCCTGTATTCCCAGGGAGTTAATTTTGGAAACTCACAGGGTCCCTGACTCGAAATCAAGTTGACGGTAGTAAATTTAGTTTGGACTTTAAACTTAACTCATAAGCAACAAATAAAATCCAATAGTCATTCTTTTCCACCCGGGCTTGAAAAGATGTGATTAATGAATGAGAACGAAGCAGTCCCCCAAAGGGGATCATTACATTACTTCTGTTAAGGAGGCCACTGTCAAGTGCCGGGTTTTGCTTTAAAGATTTTCAAAAACTACTGTACATCTGTTTGAGTGTATGTCACTAAGTGTTGCTACAAAATAGAAACCTTGATTACACAAAAAATACCAACATATGAGAGCATCATATATCTCGATGTGCCTTTTGGGGGTCTCTCTACTTCTGAGGGCAGGGTTTTCTCTATCGCATTGTCAAAGACTTCTGCACCCTGCAATTTACACCATGTCAAAATGGCAGCTTTCCCTCCTTAGATTTAAATCATGTCCCTCTTAAATATTGATTTTTAGAGACAAAAAGAAATCTTAAGGGGCAGGGTCCAGACGGTATGGTGAATGGGGAAGGCTTCCCATCAAATTCACATTGGGCATCACTAGCTACCTTCAAACAATGAGCAGGTCCATTGTCCCGTTGGTTTAAAAAAATGCCATGGCCCAACTTTCTTAACCTTTTTCTCATCAACATGTTTCAATTTCCTTAAAATGTTACAAGTAGTCCGGTGATCATCCTGGGTCCTTGAAGAAACTCTAGGGCTGAGTCCCAGTGGCATTTAAGTGGTTGAATGCGGGACTGTGGCCCGCAGGCTTGGCAGTTCAAATCCAGCGGCAGTTTTCAGGGGCAGCACTGGGTAGCGCCCACAAGCACCAGAGGCAGTGATGCCCCCCAAAAAATAAATTAAAAAAAAACAAACCTCTTAGAGGGCTGAGCCCCGGTGGCGTAGTGGTTGTGCACAGGACTGCGGCCCACTGGGACGGAGGTTCAATTCCAGCAGTGGGGCTGGGTCTCCTACTCCCACCACCGGAGAGCAGTGATGCTCCCCCCCCAAAAAAAAAACTCTAAGAATATCCTTTTGGCCCAAACTCCCAGAATCCCCCAAATCTCCTGAACTGAGTGACCTCTCTGCCTTGAATTACAAGCCTAGCAGACCCATTGGGAGCTCAATGATTGGACTGTTTTTTTCCTAGGTACCCACCCTACTGAGACCAATACAAGTGAGAACTTGTCTGCAGCCATCCACTGATCAGAGACATGTTTAAATATGCTTTCTTTATTTGGAATAGACCCGTGCATGAATTAGAACCCTAGTAGTAATATCTTTTGATTTATTCTTATATACAACAATTTTGAAAATATATACTTAAGGTTGTTGGTTTTCAAAACTTTATGCAATGAAACTGATACCACAGAGCAATCTGCATTGATTGCTTACATTACCATCAATCTCTTCCAAAAATGTTTAACACTGCAGCATTTCAGATAAATTATTTAATATAAACATACACACACACACACACAAAACCCCAAAACAACAGTCGTTGGTAACACACTGAGAATTAGAGCAACCAGTTTGTAACTCACCAATTTAAGGAAGTTTAACATCAGACTTAAGAGTTTTCTAAAAAAGAAATCTGAACTGAAATGGTGCTTTAAGTTTGAGAGCCTACATGGGGGGAATCCCAGATGATTCTTGAAAAAATTAACACTCGAATGTAATCCAATACATTAGGGATTATAAACAGGTAGAGTGGGGCCACACAACTCAAGTCAGGCTCCTGAGAGTTTAGGCCAAGAAGAATGGCTTCACAGAGAAGGAACGGGACGACAATGGGAACGGCATTGGGCCAACTCAGGAGCCATCTGCTGACAGCATTCGTGGATTCAAACTGAGGCTAAAAAGAAAGTTACCTACACATTTAGTTAAGTCTTTCAAAGTATAACCCAATCATCATGTATCTGAAAGGGCAGGTAGTCCCCAACTCAAAATGTAATCTGGTTGCGAGCAAGCCCACTAAGGACCGTGTTTTTGGTACCTCTCATCACTAGGAATACGTACTACAGACACTGTCACGGAGCGTGGTTTCCTGCTATTACCATTCTCTGTTTTTTGATATTATGAGATGTAAAGTACTGATGCCCAAAGGGAATAAACATGAAAACAAAATGAAATGAAATCTTTGACTTCCATCGGAGCAAAACCACCATCAAAATTCGGGGACTACCTGTGTTCTCCCAGGTCCAGGCTGAAGATCTCACTTGGACAAGGAATTGGAGCTCCAAGCTTTGCCTCAGTCTTGCATAGTTCCAGCACAACCCTTTTTCGGTGTGCTCAGAGGTCACTAATATATTGGAAGAACTTGACCAACATGGAAGAAGTTTCTAGAAAAGCACAATGGCCTCTTTTTGAAAATGCAGAGTTTTAGTTTAACTAGAGGACAAAGTAAAGGTCTCCTGAGCTCAACTTAACTTTCAGTGGGTATATGTCAAGTATTTGTGAGAACACAATCAGGACAAAACAAAAACCGCTTCCTTCACATTTTCACAGAAAAGTCCTGTCACAGAAGTGGTTCAGACTTTTCTAAATGAAATACACAGGCAACACTGCCATTAAAGGGGCCACCGTTAAGATGGGGGAGGGGGGAAGGGCGATGTACAGGGAGCTACCCACAGAGGCACTGTGAAATGGGATGCTAGAGACCGCCCTTCCCTAAGCTAAGTGTCTCATCACTGACCTGAAACTCCTGTATCATCAGAAATGCAATGCAGTGTCGGGCAAAGAGTTTAATCTCACTCAGAAAAAAAAATAGTTCCATTTTTCCAACTCTAACAAAATAGTGGTTATGAAGTCCAGCGCCACCAGGCGACCTTCATCCTGTCCCACACTGCTGAAAAGGAATCCAGGGCGGGACGGACATCCAAGATGGTGAATTGGTAGTTCTTGTCCACCTCGCCACCATCGTAGTAGTCAATGACGTACCGCACCTCCGTCCCACAGCGGTTGATAATCCAATCATGCCGGTCAAAGGGCAGCTCATACCTGGAAGGAAAACGGGTTAGTGAGGGTTCAAATGCTTCCTGGACACCCCAACCTGGGTCAAACAGTAAGAAAGACCCAGAGGAGCACCTGTCTGCCCTGAGAGTTCTACCTCGACCTGGGGAGCTGAGACTCATGGGGAGAACTGGAATGCTGGCCCCTCTGGAACGCAGCCAGTCTTGTGGCAGAGGAATCAGGCTGCGGGAAGGAGCCGGGTCAGGGAGGTCTGCTGAGATACTGCAGAAGTTCAGGCTGGTGAAGCAAGGATAGGAGGGGTGGGTGCCAACATGACAGATGGCAGCTCAGGCAGATCTGACAACAAACAGATGGGAAGCCAATGCACAGCCATCAGAAGGGCCCTGCCAAGCTGCCCAGGAGAAACTGCAAGCAGCACTGAAGGTGGTGCTGTGTGCCACATCTCGGCACCAGCAGCAAGTTTGGCTTTGTCCCCTTGACCTCCAAGTCTTTAAGATCTTTTCACTTCTGCTAAGGACAGAAAGGTCACCTCACCCAAGGAAGGGGGCAGTATCATGTTTGCATTGGCACTTACCCCATCCAGGAACGGATCCTTGCTCTTGGCGAATATTCCTTAGCTTTACCCCCAAACCGGATCAATGTCGGACCGCAAGGACACTCCCTAGGAATCCCCAGGATAAGAATAGGCTGTTAAAATATCCTTTCTTTTCAGACACCAAACCAAATGAAATTAATGCTCTCAAGTTGACTCAGTGCTGACTCAGTGATCATTAAGGACAGGGAGGAAGTGCCTCTGGGGTTCAGACACTTTAAATCTTTCAGGTAGCTAGCTGGCAAGTGTAATCTTTCTCCCTTGGAGCAAGTGGTGGGTTTGAACGGCTGACTTTGTGGTTAGCAGCGATCTCTGGGAAAACTCTCCCAGTGGTCCTCATGCAGGAAAGAAGATGAGGTAGATGTGATGTTGCCTGTCTTGTGAGTGATATACTATGGTAAGCCTGGCCGCTATCCTGTAGTGTTTCTAAGAACCAGAGCACCAAGCTGCCTCAAGGAGTTCTCTAACACCCTACTCTCCACCCCCACACCACCCAAGGGTCACAGACCCAAGATGAGATCCAAACCTGGCAAACTTCCTTCCCAGGCCCGGGGTGTTGTTTTCACCAAGCTAGCTAATTCTGCTGCAGCTCAGGCAGCTGACTGACATCTACTGAGGGACCCCATTTCCTTCTAGAGCCACACGGACCCTGCCTGGGTGTGCCTCTCTAGCTCCCAAAATAGCGCCTGGCAGAACCAAGACAGCGCCTGCCACAGGACATCATCACAGACTCTGGGGATGCGCCCTTTTCACTCGCAGGGTGGGGGGGGAGTGACTCCTGACAGGGGTGACCTCACACTCACCTGCAACCTCCCTGCTGGGTTCACAGCCCAAACACCGTCCCCCAGAAAAAGCGACTGATGAATGTCAGCTATTTCAAATATTATAAACTTTCTATTAGAAACAAAATCAGGCACTGGACTTTTTTTTGCCCAGACCCTGCTGCCACGTTCTTGCCACCCCCAGTAATCACAGAGGCACTGCTGGGGGACACACCTCCATAGGGGTATCGCCACACAGTGGAACGTGCCACTCAGCCTGCTGTGCCCAGAGAGCAGACTGCTCCCAGGAGGGCGGAATGCTCCATGGACTGCAAGCACACGTCCTTACCTGGCGTGCAGGGCTTCCCACTTCAAGATCTCCTTCCAGGCCTGCTCATTATTCTGATTGTGAATTCGGATGATATTGTACATATCTCTCTGACTTATATCATCATGTTTCCACTTCCACCTAGGAAAGAGCAGGGGGACCGCCTGACAGTTACTGAGAGGCCCACAAAATAAATCCTCCCCCCTGTGAAAGGAAGAGGAAGGCCCGTGGTCTATGGACGTCAGTGACCCCACAGCGCAGGGCTAGTCAGCAGCCCAAAGGGACTACAGACACACTGGAAACAAGGTCCAAGGAACCCTTTACACTCATTCATGGATCCCCAGAAACCAGCTACACGAGGATCATGCCGCTGTTTCTTCTGGATTGACTCTTTTCATGTGGCACCAGATGAATGACTAGCCCCGTACCCCAGCTTTTCCAAGGATTTCCTAGGACAAGCTTTTGTGTCTTTTCCCAGAACAATTACTGGCTTGCCTTTAGATTGTGAAAATTGTGGAAAAATAGGTGAGCAGCAGAGAATGACTGACTCACCAGGATTTACTGAAGATTTAGGGGATCGGAAACATACTTGATAAATTATTTTCCAGACGACACTGATCAGGAAGTTGATAGTGCCAACTGTAGGCACCCTCACTCACCCCTTCTTTAACATGGCATTCCAAAACATCTGCTCCGAGGGGTACACCCACTTCTTTTCGGAGTCAGCTCTTGGAATGGAAGATTCCTCCCTGGCCGTCGACAGCGGAAAGGGCTGATCAGGGGCTGGCATCTGATTGGGTGGTGGCATCTACATCAAATAAACCGAGGAGGTGAAGTTGGAAAGAGGATGCAAAGAGAAAATAAGCTCTAACCCCTTCCTGGACAGAGAGGTCTCACATGTGTGACCCGGGGCCTCGGGAAACTAGCAGCACAGGAGACTTTAGCTGCTTTAGAGAGCTAGAATTCTGCCCTACGTTTCCCTTTAGCTTTCAAACATAGTAACACTGCGCTAACAGGTCCTGTTTCTGTTTCCCGCCTTTGCACAGGTTTAAACCTATGTCTGATGGAGTTCCAGATCCATCAGAGCCCAAACTCACTGAGCATCACCAGTAAATGTGAGGCCAAGGACTGAAACCCTAGGCTGTGTGGTCATCACAGCTGCTGGTGGTCACGTGACAGCAAGTCCCACGGGGACTACTGTGCAGATGTCCCCCCTCCACACCCACACATAAAACACCCCATCTTGTAACGTAGGCCTTGGTTTTCCCAAGACCCAAACCAGATTTCTCAACTCTAGCTGCACTCCTCAAGTGTCCCAGGGCCACCAGACATTTTCTGTGACTAGCCTCTGAGTTGGTGACTGTGCCACCTTCACAGAAGTCCCGATAGGGCCTGATGTCCCATGACTGCCAGCAGCTGTTAACACCATCTGAGAAACTGTGGCCTTCTGATGACCACACCGCCAGAGTTTCATTCTTGGCATCAAAGCAGAGAATACAGAAAAATAACTTGTGCTTCATTGATATGGTTCACTCGACTGTGTGAATCATAATACACTGTGGAGAAACTTGAGAAGAATAAAAGTTCCAGAACCCTTCACTGTTCTCACACAGAACTTTTATATGGATCAAGAGACAGTTGTACAAACATAACAAGGGCATATTGCATGGTTTTCCATCAGGAAAGGCGTGCATCATTGTGATAGCTTCTCACCATACTTGTTCAATTTATATGCTGAGCAAATCATCAGAGAAGCTGGCTTATGTGAAGAAGAATGGGACATCAAGATTGGAGGAAGGCTTGTTACCTGTGACATGCGATAGACCTTGATTAATGAAAGTTAGGATCGAAGCCCTTGCTGGTGAAGAGCAAGGATTGTAGTCTTCAGTACACAACTCAATGTAAGGAGACCAAAATCCTCACAGCTCAACCAAGGGAAGGCATCACGATAAATGGAGAAAAGGTTGAAGTTGTCAAAGATTTTGGCCTACCTTTGACACACAGTCAAGGCTAATGCTCAAAGCAGCAGCAGTCAAGAGATACAAAGATGTGTTGTGCTAGGTAAATCTGCACAAGACCATTTTAGATTGTTGAGGATTTGGGGTGTTACCTTGAGGCCTAAGGTGTGCCTGACCCAAGCCATGGTATTCTCCTTCGCCTCATATACATGTGAAAGTTGGATGTTGAATAAGGCTGAAGAATGGATGCATTTGAAATTGTGGTGTTAGAGAAGAATATTGAGAGTACCTGGGACTACTAAAAGGACATACTTATCTGTTCCTGAGAGAAGGTCAGAGTGCCCCTTACAGGCAATGATGGTAAGACTTCATCTCAAATACTATAGACATGTTCTCAGGAGACCCATACCTGGAGAAGACAGCCTGCTTGGTAAAGTACAGGTGCAGTGACAAAGAGGAAGACCCTCAATAAGATGGGTGGACACAGTGGCTGCAACAATAGGCTCATCTTTTGTGAGGATGGTATAGGACTGTGTGGTGTTTTCTTCTATTGTAATAGGGTTGCTGTGCGTTGCAGCTGGCCCGGTGGTGCCTCACAGAAACAGCAGCCTCTGTGTCAGTCACTACTCTAGATTTTACATGGGGAAGGACTAGCCAAGTCCTTGTTTCCAAAGAACAGAAGAATTGGTCTTAGCAGTCTGCAGCTTGTCGTGAGCGTGTGAAATCCTTCCCAGCTTAGTGAGGAATGGGGCAGAGCAGGGCTTACCAGATTGGAAGGGTCCACCTTCCCAGACATGCCGGCCTTCACTGGACACTCCACGTATTCATAGGCGTGCTCCTGGTGGGCGGGTACCTGGGGCACTGTGCCCTCACTGGTGGCATCCCGTGGCTCTGTGCTCACTGGACAACCTGAGATAACTCACGAAGAAGGGGGTCACAAGACAGGACATAGGCATCTCCCTAGGCTCACTGCACCAAACCCCAGTGCCAGGGAGCCATTCCAACTCAAAAATGACCCTGGGGACCTGACTGGCTGGGTGGTCCGAATACACTGCATTTGTCCTTCAAGGTCACAGGATTTTCAACAGCTTTGCCACTTACTGGGGCACTTCCTTGACTATAAAATAGAAAACCTAGGTTGCTGGACATTTTGGACTAGAATATAAGGTCCAAAGGAGTCCTGGTGGCGCCGGGATTAAACGCTGAGCTGCTAACTAAGAGGTCAGTGGTTCAAATTCATGGTCTACTCCATGGGAGAACGAAGCAGTAGGGAGCTTCCACGTGGCTCACAGTCTTGGAAACCAGGTGGAGCAGCTCTCCTCTGTTTGACTGGCTCACTAAGAGTCGCAACCCACTAACAGCAAGGGGTATGGTTTGGTGTTTGGACGGCTGAGGGCCGGGCACAGGGTCGGCTGGTGTGAACAACGACCCTATGGAAGCACAGTAGGGCTCTGGTAGCACTCCATGCTGCCGCCTCGCTCTCCTCCCAGGCTAGGCGGACTCTAGACTTCTGTGTACACAAACTAAAGCAGACCCAGACCCTTTAAATACGAAAGCTGTTTTCTACTCTGCCCGTAGAGAATGGACCGCAAGTCCATCAGGTGCTGATTGTGGATAGTGCAGTGAGCATGGGCGTTTGCTTGGATGACAGCGTTTCCAGCAAGATGGTCATTATCTGGGGCTAATTCTTCAGTGTGAGGCACCCTGGGGCACTGAAGGAGGTTCAGCAGCCTCCGTGACCCATCAGATGCCAATAGCCCCATCGCCTGCAGCCGTGCTAACCCCCCAAATGCCTCCTGATGGTGCCAAATGTCCCCTGGGGACCCCATCACTGGCTGAAAATACCATCTACACAGTGATCAACTGCAGAGGTGGGAGCTGACTTTTGGGACAGTCTTCAAGTGTCAACACTGGCCAAGACACTTTTAATCCACATCTCAATGGATCCTCTTAATAGCACTTTAAGACACAGTATCACAGTTTCCCCATCTCATGGCTGGTGGACAGACTTACCAAAAACAACCTGTCTAAAAGCCACTTGAGCACAAAGGGCCAACCCAGACTGACTTATCCCTAGCCCCCCATCCATCACCAGTACACCTCACTGTCTCTTGTAATCACTGTGAGAATTCTTTGGTTTTCAGTTCCTGGGCAGTCCCTTACCTGTCATTTTCCCTTCGTGCATGGGGCATCCTGAAGGTGGGGACGCTGTCTGACGATCTGAAGCATCCGAGGTGTGCATGGTCACAGCAGGCTTAGACAGGGGCAAACCCATGGCTGGAATCAAGGACCGACTCAAAACGATTCTAAATAGACACACACACACACACACACACACACCACAGCAGAAACACAGATTACTGCTGATGTCTCAGCTCAGACTACTCCCTTCTTACTCTTCATCTGACCAATCTTGTTCTTCATACTGGGGTCCTGGTGGGGACCCACAGGCAAGAAAGTCACCTGGGGGAATCCCTTGGTCTGTACTGTCCCATCCGGGCAACACGAGTGTGAGCTCTAGACTGCCCCGTGGGGACACGTTTGTAAGGGTGGACGGATTTGGAAACGGAAGGTGAGGTCTCCGCGAAAGTGGGACCACCTCCCCACAGCGAGGGGTTCTGGATGGGGGAGAGGGGTCCACGTTGCCAAGGCCCTTACCTTAGTATCACAAGAAGGACAAAGCTGTGGTGTGGCACAGAGAAAAGGAGTCAGGACAAGAAAGAAGGGCAATGGTGGCAGGGGCGCGGCTACAGTCTCCCTCACAGAGTCCGCGCGACTCCCAACTGCTCCCGTCGCCGGATTCCAGGCCCCACCGGGCGCAACCGGGCTGCCCCTCGCCACCTCCCGGGGCTTCTCGGAGCGGGGGGCTCCGCCTCACAACGCCAACCTACGTCCAGAGCAGCAGTCGCCCGCCGGAGCCGCCACCTTCCCCTCTACCGGTCACCGCTATGCCCCGCTCGTACCGCCGCTTCCTTTTCCGAAGGCGGGACTTCCTGGCACGTGGACGCGGGCGCGCCGGCTAAAAGGCGGGACATCCGTAACCTGCCGCGAAGCGGGCCCCGCCCCTACCACCCTCGGCCTATCGTCGCGAGGGCCCGCTTTCTGGCCCCGCCCCCCGGCCCAGATCTACTCACGTCCTGCAAAAGCAACTTCCGGAGGCTGCCAGAGTGAGGCGGTGGAGTCCATGGGCTGTAGCGGCAAGGGGGCTGACTTTGGAGGAATTTAAAAATAGGATCCTGTTAAGACTGGATTCCAGAGTTGCGACCGATTCTGGACATCTGTAAATTCGCAAAGCAGGCTCTGTCCTTCAAAGCCGTCATAGCTGGGTATGCGGACTCGAATTTTTTTAAAGAAGCATAAAATAGATATTCTCTTCAGTTATGAACGTAGATAACAAATACCAGTCGTGTTAGCTCTGTGACACTAGTAGAAATCGTCGATGTACAGATGGTAGTTGTGTCTGCTTGCAAATAGCGTGCATTAGACCTTGTGAGGAGACCTTACCACAAGCTCAGCAGTTCGAAAACCAGGAGAAAGCGGAGGCTTTCCTATTCTGTAAAGAGTTAGTCTTTGAAGCGCAGAGGGACAGTTTTATTCTGCCCCATAGGGGTCCTATGACTCAGAATTGACTCGATGGCAGTTTATTTTTGTGTGTTTTAAGAGTCACCCTGAGCGTCACAAATAGATAAGCGCTCAACTGAGTGCTTTATGGCAATCTAGTCTTGTTTCACGGAATTGCGTGTAGCTCCCATAGTCCTCATTTTCTCATGTTTCTCTTTGCTTTCCCATAATTGTCTTTCATTCCCATGTCAATGTTGTTTGCCAGATTGGCTATCTTTCTCAATTCCCTGTTTATTCCACAAAACTTAATAGGCTGGATTGACTAGCACAGCGGTTCCCAACCTGTGGGTTGTGACCCAGTAAGGAGTTGAACGACCCTTTCACAGAGCTCGCTCAATTCATGACAGTAGCAAAATGACAATTATGAAGTAGCAACTAATTTTATGGTGGTGGGGGGGAAGGTCACCACAACATGAGGAACTGTATGAAAGGGTTTTGGCGTTAAGAAGTTTGAGAGCCACTGGACTAGAGAAACAAATCCAGAGACAATCACAGGGGTAAGAAAGGGCTTTTCATCAAGAAGCTTTATCAGGAAAACATCCCAGCCTAGTCTAGATCAAGTTCTTAAATCCAATTCAAGTCCACAAGTCCCTTGTCAGAGTCAGAGTCACAAGCAGTGATACAGAATGGCTGTGGCTCTGACAGCTCTCAGGAGGATCAGCTAGAATGTGAATGCAGAGAGGGAGGGGGTTTCCCAGGGTCCTTTTTTATGAGAAGGCCATATCCACAAGGTGGCGCATCAGGCTGTGATCTGAGTGACAGGTTGAATACCACCCCTACACTTTTATATATCTTCAAGTTTCATGAAATTATGTAACTACCACATCATCTTTCCCACAATTTTTTGTAGCTCTCACAATTGCTGGCCTCTTCCATAAATTAATATACTCCCAGAACTTCCTGTCCCTCCCACAAGTCCCCAACACACCCATATTTCTCTCTTTTTTCCGACAATGACTTCATTCACACTTCACCTTTTCCTTTCAAAAGCTAATGTCCCTTCCCAAATTTCTCGTCTCTCCCACAAATTCCACTATTTCCCACAATGTTCCACTTTCTTCCACAATCCACAGTCCACTTTCTCTTTCACATTTCTGGGTATACTCCATAATTCTGTCTGTCTGATAATCCTCACAGTTCTCCACAATTTCAAGATCTTCCCATAAGTCACTGTTTCTCCCATAATTTTTCTCTTCCCATTCTATAATCCTGTCTCTCTTACAATTCCATGTATGTCCCACAATTCTCCACTTTCTCTCAAGTCTCTGTTCTTTCTTCCAAATACTCCATCATTCACATATTCCTGTTTCTTCTGCCCTCTCTGGTCTTTCTTAAAATTCCCTGTCTCATAATTCTGCATTTTTCTCCCATAATTTATTTTTTTCTCAGCCACCCGTTCCAGTGCTTTTCCCAGAATGCCCTTTACTCCTTCAATTTCCTTGTTTTCCCAGTTTCTTCCCACCACCCCCCACACAACTTATCCTCATCACATGTCATAATTTTCTGTGTCCCAGTTCTCTGTTCTTTCCTCTAATTCCTCATCTCATTCATAATTCCCTGTCTTTCCTACAACTCCCAGTAATTCCCCTAATTCTTTCTCCCCCACTTTCTTTTGTTTTCAACCCTTCTCTAATTTCTCTCATTCATGCTTTCCCTCCATTTCCAGCCTTTCCAGCAATTCCCCTTATCCTACAACTCTTCACTCTCTCCCACAGGTCTCTGGTCTCTCTTTTTTTTATATTTTAGGCATCACTGCCCTCTGGTGGTGGGAGTAGGAGGCCCAGCCTTTGCTCCTGTGAGCTGGAATTAGACCTCCATTCCAGTGGGCCGCAGTCCCGCGCACAACCACTACACCACCGGGGCTCAGCCCAGGTCTCTGTTCTCTTCATCCATTTTCAGTTCTCAATTATCATTCTCTGTTCTTTCCTGAAATCTCCTTTCTCTCCTATAAGTCTTGGTTTCCTTTCACAATTCCCACTCTCTCAGGAGTCTTCATTCTCTTATCTCCCTTGTTCCCCCCTCCGCACCCACCCACACACACAATGATCTGTTATCTATCTGAGTTCTCTATTCTGTGGAAATCAACACCAAAATAACAACAGACAATCAGTAGCTATTCAAACTCACCATTGCAAGGGAGCTACCCTAGTTGGTTGGGCCAAAGCAAGGGCAGGCAGCAGACTCGGGAGTCTTTCTAGTGAAAAACAGGGAGGGCATCAGGCAGGTCCTGATTGGAGACCATCGGCATGGGGAGGCAGAGGGGCTAAGGGCTGACTAGAAGCAGGGCATCCTGTGCCATTGAATAAGGAAGCATAGTTGACTTTCTTGAGCTGGTCCTAAATTGGAAGCATGGGCAACAAGAAGGAGGCCATCAATGGTTAAGAACTGGCCCTTTGTTTTGTTTTTTTTTTTTTGTTTGGGGCATCACTGCCCTCTGGTGGTCGTGGGAACTACCCAGCCTTGCTCCTGGAGAGCTACTGCTGGAAAGACCTGGCCCTTTGGACCCATGGTGACACAGGTGCTGTAGTTTCCTTGGCTGGAAGCTGCAGATGGGGGACTGACTTCTTGGGCTGGTGCTACAGGCTATGGGACAGACTTCTATTTCTCTCTATGATAAAGTGACCAGATTTTAAGTGGGACACCACTGATGGAGGGAGGGGGCCTCTTGATTAAATATTTGGTCTATGTGGAGCAACAAAAATTTTCATAGAATGCAAAACTAGTATTGTAATATATTGATTGTAAAACGCGGCAGGACATTGTTAAATTGTTAAAAAGTGGGATGTCTGTACACTTTATGATCACCTCAGACTCGGCTTGAAAACTCAGTCTCAGGTCTCTCCCACCACTCTGGATTCTCTCCCCGAAGTCCTTTGTTTTTCGTATGACTCTGCACCTCTCATCATCCTCAGTTATTTGCCACTATTTCTCAGAAGAGCCTTCCTTCCCTTGGTGCCTCTGGGCTTCCCCAGGACCAGGCCCTGCAGGGCTGCCTCACAAAAGCACTGCCAGAGCAGCTTGAAATAAATTGAGCAATCAAGGCCTGCAGGTGAGCACTATTAAACTAAAGATTAGGGACCTTAGCAGGGGAGGCCAGGTGTGGCGGGGAGAGACTTTTACAGAGAGAAGGCAGTGGTGGGGAAGGCAGTGTGTGCACCTGGAAGGGGGTGTGGCCATGGTGAAGTGTTTGGATTAGGAAGGCAGGAGAGATGGTGGTTCCTAAACAGCGCTGGTGGCACAGGCAGAACACAGCACTCTTTCTCCCAAACCAACTACACAAAAACCAAATGGTCTTCAGGTGGACAGCAGCTGACATCAATGACTCAGTTTTTGCAAGTAGAGAACCAGGCCTTTCTTCCAAAGCACTTCTGAGGGGACTCGCACCTCCAACCTTGCCGTGAGTAACCTTTCAGTGCAGTGACTGTCTTCATTCCTCAGGGGTCCCTGGGCCACCACACAGGATGCTAATGCTCTGTTCTTTCCCACATGATCTCCACTTTGCTAGGATAGTGCTTGGCACATCTACCATCGTGTGTTGTTTGACTGCATGTTTCTCTGACCTGCCAATGACAGTTTTTGAAGTGGAAAATACTATCTTATTACACTTTCTATGCTCATTTCTTCTTCTATTAAGAAAGTTTTCCCACAATAAACTAAAACAAAGTCATCTCAACTAAGTACGCTTTAAAGCAGTGGTTCTCAACCTGTGGGTCGTGACCCCTTTGGGGGGATTGAAGGACCGTTCACAGGGATCACCTGATTTATAACAGTCGCAGAATCACAGTTATGAAGTAACAATAAAATAATTTTATGGTGAGGGTGTCACCCCCACTTGAGGAACTGTATTCAAGGGTAACTGTATTCAAGGGTCGCTGCATTAGGAGGGCTGAGAATCACTGCTTTAAAGTCTTGAAAAGCAGACATATCACTTTGAGGCATAAGGTACAGCTGAGCAAGCCAAGGTATTTTCAATGAACTTGTCTACACGTGAAAGGTGGACATCGAATAACAATGACTGAAGAAGAGTTGATGCATTTGATTTATGGGGCTGGGGAAGAATACTGAACTTACCACTAATTTTCAAAAATACAAGCAAATTTGACTTAGAAGAAGACTGGTCAGATTACTTCCTAGAGGCCAGGACGGTGAGACTTCATCTCACGTGCTTTGGACATGTTGTCAGAAGAAACCAGTCCCTGGAGGACATCATGCGTTAAAAAGTAGAGGGGTAGTGAAAAAGAGCGCTGACCCTTTGCACCATGCCAGGGCCTTGCTTATGATTAACTGCCTTTTATTGTGTATCACTGCCGATGTCTCTCTCTGACCTCTAGATGTTCACAAGGCAGCACTCTTTGGAAAAAAAAAAGATAGTGGTCTGATATATAGCCAAGCCTGCCAAAGGCTGGACCCTCCTTGGTAACTGCCAGAGGGTGGACATACATTGTGCCTGCTACCAGGCCAACTCAAAAGCGATCACCGTCCACTGATGATGCCAGCTTGGGGCTGCCCGGGAATTGAAGCCAGATTCAGAAGAGGATGTGGCACAAGTAATCTCATTGATGAATTCTGATGAATCTTGGCTGAAAGCAAAGACTATCAGAAAGAGGTTTATTTGTGGTTTATTGACTATGCAAAGGCATTGGACTGGGTGGATTATAACAAAACTATGAATAGCATTGCAAAGTATGGAATTCCAGAACACTTCACGGTGCTTGTCCAGAACCTGTACAGAGACCAAGAGGCAGTTGTCCAAACAGAATAAGGGACGACTGCAAGCTTTCTAATCAGGAAAGGTGTGCGCCCGCGTGGTATCCTTTCACCTTATTTCTTTGCTGTATGGGCTAAGCAAATGATCTTAGAAGGTGGACTGTACAAAGATGAATGCAGCATCCTGATTGGAGGAAGGCTCATTAGCAATGTGTGATATACAGATGATATTGTCTTGCTTGTTGAAAGCAAAGAAGATTCAAAGCATGGACCGATGAACAATCAAGATACAGCAATGTAGAGAAAACACAGATCCTCACAAGTGGCCAAACAGACCACATCACAACCAACAGAGACCAGCAGGGTGTTGTTAAGAATTTCATATCACTTGGACCCACAATCAACCTCCAGGGAAGCAGTAGTCAAGAAATTCAGCAACAGCTTGCTTTGGGCAAGTCTACTACACAAGGGCCCTTTTAAAGGGTTGACAAGCGAGGAAGTTGCTTTGGAGATGACAGGTGCCCGGGACCCAAACCAGGGTCTCTTCAGTCCCCTCGCATGTCTCTGAAGGCTGGGCACTGAATAAGGAAGGCAGAAGAAGAATGGATGCATTTGGATGGTGGTGTCACTGAAGAGGGCTGAAAGAAATCCCAACTGAACTCACTGCCACATACTCCAGAGGGTCAGCAACAACCAGGACGCCCCTCAATGACTGAGATGGACTGACAGAGCGGTGGCCACAATGGGCTCAAACATAAGAAGTGTGAGGTGATGCAGGACTGGGCAGCGTTTTGCCATTGGCCATCACTGTGAGAGGACGGCACCTGACAGCAATACAACAGGAGCTGAGTCTTGGCTTCCCGAGCTGCGTTTACCCACACATAAGACAGGGGTCGCTTCATTGTTGAGTTCTTCAACATCCTCGTGTACCCCTGGTCCGCCCTTACCACTCACAGAGTCTCATCAATCCTAAATTCTGTCCAGGGCAATTTTGGCCACTTTTGCTGTAGTCAAGGATTTCCCAACACGTTCATTCTTTTCTGGGAGGAACTTGGCAGACCACTGCTGTCTGAAATTTCCATCAGAGAAAAGATGGAAGGGAGGGAGGGAAGAAAAGCGAAAACCACGACTGTGGATCATGGGCTGTGTACACAGGTGTAAAGGAGGGAGGCGTTCCATATGGGAAACATTGCAGGGGAGATTTTGATGGTTCTCTAGACAGTGGCATCCAAGAAACAGTTCAGAACCAAAACTGGAAGTCAGGTAAGAGAGAACGTGAACCCCAAAGAGGGGTGAGCCCTCAGTGTGGGAGGTGGGGGTTGTTAAAGCCATGAGTGTAACCGATAGCATCTTTCCAGGCTTTTTCTTTGCTATCATCCCACATTAACCAAAAAAGCCTGATATTAATTTGGTTTCCCCCCTGGGAAGGGAGTGCATGATGAGCCAACCTAAACATATTCCTGTCTACTTTGCAGTTTTAGTTCTTATTGTAAGCGTTGTAAATTAAGAAATTGGCGAGAAGAGAAGCAAAAATGGAAGGGAACTAGAGAAGGCGAAGGATGAGTGGCTGCAGAAAAGGGAGGAAGGCCCTCTCGAGTGGTTTGGACTCGCTCTGAAGTGGGATAGAAGAATTAAAGCCACAAAAGACAAGCTGACGGACCATTCTCTACCCGTGCCACATCAAACGCTATTGCTCAAGAAATATGCTTTGTGGAATATCGAAATTCATACTTTAACTCTTGACTCTTAAGAGGTACAGATGTTTGTGATATTACTCTATCGCTTGGTCTCCCTATGCAATAAAACCCAAAGACTCACAGACTCTAAATTGACAGTTGTTGGTACAAATATTGAAAAGATGTCATCCGAATGTAGCAGTGTTTTTTTTAAAAAAGATCTTTTTTTCACTTATATGCGCATTCTCTCCTCTCCTCTCTCCTTCCCCTTCCCTTCTCCCTCCTTTTCCCGTTCTCCTCTTTCCCTTTAGCTCTCCTCTTCCTCCTCCTCCTCCTCCTCCTCCTCTTCTTCTCCCTCCCTCCAATAATGGCAATACAAGGAGTCTGCACCCAGAGGGAAGAAGCCCTGTTGATGTAACAGTGAAGTGTCCAGCTGCTAACTAAACAGTTGGTGGTTCACCGGCCAGCTCTGCAGGGGAAGGAGACTTTCTACTCCCATGTTCAGAGATTCGCAGGGGACGTTCGACCCCCTCCTATGGGGTTGCAATGAGTCAGCATTCACTAGGGGCCAGGAGAGGTGATCTCCCCCCCCTCCCCCGGGAATTGTGATAGATCATGTTCTCTAATATAAAATGGCAAGAATGACTCTTCAGGTGTACCAGAGGCATGTCTGAAACATAGGTGCATGGATGGATTCTATTTTTGCACTTAATTGTAGCCCCAACCTAAGAACAATTACCTAGTTCCTATGGCATGGTCCTGATTGATGCTCCTCTTCACAAAGAGATGAAGAGACAGGTGCTAGAGCAAAGTGTGGGAAGAGACTAGAATGAATAGCATCCGAGGTCTTAAAGGCTTGTTTACAAATAAACAGCCATCTAAGTGAGTCATCAACTCAGTGCACATGGAAGTAGCACAGCAGCCTGTGTGATCCAAGGATTGTAAATAATATAGTAACGCAAATCTAAAGGGGGGACAGGTATCAGAGCTTCAACTGTGAACATCTGGCTTGAAGGCTCTGGATGACAGTGGAAACCCAAAGTTCATTTGTAGGGCCCCCACCGGGATTAAGCCTCTGATGAACTCCCTTCTGATTGATCTTGGCTGAGGGAGGTGAATAGCCTTATTTTAAGACAACATTGTAAAGTTAGGTTGAAATCGAATATCATTTGATCTCTCTATTGTCACATTTTAAAGTTGTTTCAGTATTTTTTTTGTAAGTGAAGGGGAAACGCATGTGGATAAAGTCCCCTTACCAAGGACAAGGGATGATAAATAGTCTTCATACCAGGTAGAATGAACTGAAAAGTGGATTCTTACAGGTCCCTTATGATCCATTTAAATGTGTCCTTTTTATTTGTTTGTTTGTTTGTTTTTTTGCTATTTTCTGCTATCTTTTCAACTGAGGTTTTATATCTGTTTTATTTTGTTATTCTTGTTGGCTTTTAGTTTTGACAAAAAAAGGTGGTGCTACCAGCCATCAGTGACTTCCTGGGACAAGTTCTGCTCTTGCAAAGAGTGCAGCCCTGACAACTACGTGGGCCAGTTCTGTGGGGGCAGGAGGGGTTGCTGTAAGTTGGAATGGACTTGAAGACATCCAACAACAGCAGCCACAAAGCCCAAAGCCAAGCCTGTGAGAGGTGCAGTGGGTTCATGCACTAGGTTGTTAACTAAACAGGGCACCCCTCTGAGGTTCCTCCAAAGAAAGGCCTGGTTATCGACTTCTGAAAAAGGAGCCATTGAAAACTCTATGGGACACAGTTCTACTTTGACACACGCAGGGTCACCAGGAGTCAGTCAACGCAGCAACTGGCAACACTGAAATAAGAAATGCATGCAGGGTGATAAAGCATAAACCACGAGCAAAACAATGACCCATTGCCGTAGAGTCTATTCCAACCCAGACTCTAGAAAGGACAGAGCAGAACTGACACAGTGGGTCTCTGCGCTGGGGCTCGTGGCAGGCCTTCTGCCAGTGTGCTTAGTTTCTGTCCAGTTGTCACACCCCTGACGCTC
Source organism: Nesogale talazaci (assembly GCA_004026705.1). Lineage (NCBI taxonomy): Eukaryota > Metazoa > Chordata > Mammalia > Afrosoricida > Tenrecidae > Nesogale > Nesogale talazaci. Next base: position 92,459 of record PVJH01002139.1, read on the forward strand.
TGTCAGTGCCTTGCCCCTAGATATCTGTCTCACCAACGGTTGATTGAAATTTTGCTCTTACTTACATAGACACTTACATGGCATCTCATGTGTTTGAGTATATTAGGGGGCTTCAAAAAGTTCATAGAACAATCCATTGATCCTTTATTCCAGTTCCCGCTAACTTTTGGAATCCCCGCACATTAGAATCTATCCTAGTATAAAAAGAAAAGTATACCTCAAAATCCTATCCCCCACTTTTTTTCTCACATGGCTACTCAGTTATCCCAGGACTATTGAATAAAAGTCACCTCCCCTAACAATTGACAAGTTCAATCACATCAAGAAGAGATGTACAAATCAGCACCACACCCACAACTTTGAGATGCTGCTTAATATGAAAATTTAAGTTTTCCCAAACCAAGAATCGAGTGCAACAGAACAGTGATGGGAGCAAAGCCTCAAAGTCCCTGAGGAATCCTAATTGTAGACGACTTATTCTGGGGCAGTGCTTGGCACCTCTTCTGAACTGGGTGGGGGTATACATAAGGGAGAGTCTAAAATTGTAATGGAGTGGGGCACTAGACTGCTCCATCCCTGACTGCAGAAAGAGCAATGGGGATTTGTAGGAGGTGCACCTTTTGGTCAGGAGTACTAGGGACTGAAAGGGTATAAGGACTGTTGGGTAAGCGGGTGCTTACCCAACTTTGAGAAGAATGGGGACTGGACTAACGATCTGTAGCATGGCCTTCTTTTTATTTAACGGAGAGATACTCATCTACTCTGGGGCAGGATGTTAGACTTGGAACTATTTGTATGGTCTTTCTTTTTCTTTTGGTATCTATCTTTGGATAGGCAGGATAAGCAAACCAAAGGAGACAGTGATAGACTGATGGTTCTGGGAACAGGTTAGGGTGGGTGGTAAGAGGGGGCATGTAGAGGAGGAGGTGGGGGGGAGGTAAGCCAATAATCACAGGGAGAGGGGAATAGCAAGGGTACTAAAATGAAGGTGATGCAGGTGTAGCATTCCTGCATGTTTGATCAATTGAAATGTATCCAAGAGGAATTACTGACAGGTGAAAGATAGTAAATATGACAGTTGGGCAGAAGGAAAGGAAAAAAGAAGAAAGAAAAGATATTTATAATTGTATATATATATATATATGTGTGTAAATAGTTAAATAGATATCAATTTAGGTGTATTTGATCATATATGTACATATATGTAAATACACAATGAAGCAGGTAGACTTTGGACCTCTACTTAAATCTACTCCAGTATAAGAATGGTCTTTTCTAACAATGTGGTACTATAGGATACTCACCCTCCTGACACCAATCTCAAATGACAAAATGGGTGCATAAGCAAATGTGATGAAGAAAATTCATGGTGCCAGTTATTAAAAGTCCATGGTGCCCAATATGTGTGTGTGTGTCTGTCTATGTGGAGAGAGAGGGAGAGAGAGAGAGAGCTTCTGGTGTCTTAACAGATTAAAGTTAAATAAGCAGCCCCCTTTCAAGGAAGCAACAAAGCCCACATAGAAGAATCACACCAGCCTGTGTGATCATGAGGTATCGATGGGAATAGGTAAGTATCAGAAGGTCAAAATCAATCAACCAAATTGATTTGGAGGAGCATGGATGTAGTAGAAACCCAAAACTCACCTGTAAGATAATTGGACAGTCCTTCCCAGAAGGACCAAGAGAAAGAGATGATATATCTATGATCTGGTATAGCACGGATGAAGCACATAACTATCCTCTAGTTCTTTAACATTTCATCCCCCTATTATTATGGTTTCATTTCTCTGCCATTAGCCTTTTTAGACTGGCATATGGTCATTGGTAAAATTAAGATTGTTCGGTGCATGAAAGTCAATGTAGGTAACTCCCCTGAAAAAGTAAAGGGAGTAACAGTTTGCTGAGGGTTGGGGAGGAGGGGATGGGAAGGAGTAGCTGAGAACAAAGATGATAGCAACTCGAGGGGAGTGAACAACAGACTTGTAGGTGAATGAATATATTAGATAGTGTAAGATACGGCAATATATATATATATATATATATATATATATATATATATATATACACACACACACAAAGTTGGATTGGGTTCTGGAGGAATTCAAATGTCAGATGGATCTTGAATAAAATCAAGGAAGAACAGAAAGATACTGCTATTTTGACTATGCAAAGCATCTGACTCTATGGGCCATAACAAACTATGGATAATATTGCAAAGAGTGAGAATACCAGAACACTTCCTTATGCTCATGTAGAACCTGTACAAAAACCAAGAATCTGTTGCTTAAACAGAACAAGGGGATACTGCATGGTTTTAAATCAGGAAAGTAATGCATCACTGCTGTACCCTTACCCATTTCAACCAAACTCATTGCCATCAAGTCCATTCCAACCCATAGCCATCCTCTCGGACAGGACAGAACTGCCCTGATGGGTTTCTGAGATTATAATTTATTTTGGGAATAGAAAGCCCTGTCTTTCTTCCTGGGAGCAGTTGGTGAATTTGAACTGCTGACCTTGCAATTAGCAGCTCAACAAGTAACCACTACAACACCAGAGCTCCTAGATGTGTCCTTAACCCCCACTTATTTAATGCACATCCTGAACAAATAAGCCGAGAAGTTGAACTCTGTGAAGAACATGGCATCAGGATGGATGGATGACACAATTTTGCTTGCTGAAAGCAAAGAGGATGTAAGGCACTTATTGCTGGTTATGGGAAGAGAATGGAAGGCACTTATTGCTGGTTATGGGTTGCCTCTCAACATCAGGAAAACGAAAATTCTCACAACCATTAAGTAAATCAGAGAAAAGGTGAAAGTCGTCAAGAGTCTCATTTTATTTGCATCCACAACCAAGGTTCGTGGGAGTCACAGGAAATCAAATGATGCATTCCATTGGGCAGTCCTGCTGCAAAAGACCATCAACGTGTTGAATAGTGAGGATGTTACTGTGAGGACTAAGGTACTCCTGAAATAGGCAGTGGTATTTGCATGTGAAAGCTGGACAATGAATAAAGACTACCAGAGAAGAACTGGTGTCTTTGAATTTTGGTGTTAGTGACTATTTAAAATACTATAAACTGCTAGAATAAATGAGTGAATAAAAATGCATAAATCTGTATGAACAAAGTACAGCCAGAAGGCTCCTAAGAAGCAAGGAGAACTTTCGTTTACTTCCTGGTACTTTGGACATTCTATCAGGAGGAAGCAGTCCCTGGAGAAGGACAACATCATGCTTGGGAAAACAGAGGATCCGTGAAAAAGAGGAAGGGCCTCCTTGAGATGGATTGATGTGGTAGCTACAACAATGGACTGAAACACAACAACTGTGAGGATGGCGCAGGACCCGGCAGTCTTTCCTTCTGTTGTACATAGGGTCACCAAGTGTCAGAGCGGCCTCAAAGGCAAGTAACAAAACCACACAGGAAGAGGCCAGGATCCTCCAAGTGGTCCCTCAACCCACGAATACTTGAGTTCATTTCTTGGTGTTTTAACTTTGTGATTGCAGTGGTCAGAAGAAATCTTGCCTTATATTGTGTTACTTGCCTGTTTATGAAAGCTATGGACTTCATTTGTCTTGTGCCCTCCTATGGTTTGTATTTCCAAATTGTCTTGGTTCTTACTTTCAGTTTGTTTCTCTTGGGTCTTCCAGGGATTCTTTACCAGAATCTCAATTAACAATAATTTTAGTCCCTCCAATTAGTCTTTAGTCTTTCTCCAATTTAACTGCAGAAGTAGAACTTTCCAATAAAATGTTAAATAATAGAAGTGGTAGTGGTGTCCTGAGTGCAAAGAATTTGGGTTTTGAGATGCAGTGACCACCAGACGGCAGTGTTGCAAAATAAGCTATTTCTATTGTAAGCTTGAAATTCAAGGGGGCGTACACCGAACCCATTGCCTGTAAGTCATTTCGGATTCATAGTGATCCTATAGGACAGAGTAGAAGTGACCCACAGGCTTCCAAGACTGTGATCTGGAAGAAATCAGAAAAACACACCTTTTCCTTTAGACCAGTCGATAGGTTTGATCCACCAACCTTTTGGTTCATAGCGAAGTGCTTAACCACTGTGTCACCAGGGCACCTAAAGTACTCTGACAAATCCCCAACCCAAACTCACTGCTATGGGGTAGCTCACGACTTAGAGGACACAGGAGAACTGCCCTTGTGAGTGTCTCAGAAGGAGCAGAAAGCCCCATCTTCCCCCCATGGTTTTGATTTGCTGACCTTGGGAAGAACAGCCCAATGCAGACTCCACGATGCCACCAGGGGTCCCAAACCACCTCCCTCAAAAGCAAAACAAAAAAAAGAAAACCTGACTGTCATTGAGAGAAAAACCTGACTGTCTTTGTCCTAGTCTCACATTGTCCGCACTTTGTTAGCCAGAGATGTTTGATAGTTGTGGCTGGCTGAGTGCTGTCTCGACTTTGTACAACCACGGCTGACTTGTTGCCAAGTGCGTGGGTTCTGTCTGGACTTAGTGATCTGTGAAGGCCTCTTTCCGCCTTTCCTGATGATGGGGCCTCCGAATGGAGATGAGACTAAAAATATCTAAATAGTCTGTTTAGCTTGAGCACCATGAATGCAGGGAACTGCTCTTATCCATCTTCTATTCCTGGCACCTCATCCTGTTTGGTCCATACTTCATGAATGAAAGGGTAGATGGGTAGGCAGATGGATGCATGTCTGGATGCGTGGCTAGGTGGCTAGCCCACTGCCACTGAATCAATTCCAAGTCATAGTGACTCTATTTCAAAAACCCAATGTATTGCCATTAAATCAATTGTGACTCCTGGTGACCCTACAGACGAATCAAATCAATTCTATTTAATCAATACTATTTAAACGAAAAGTATCCATTTCTGCTGACTTAAAGAAACTCCATCATTCCGATTTCTGAGTTTCATCTGGTTAAAGTTTGAAACCACTAAAACTTTTATCAATTTGCTTCCACCACGCTATGTATACTCTGTGGAAAGTTTTGACAGGATCTGACAGTGGTATTTCTGTTTACTTTGTGCAAGTTTTATGTTGGCATGTACAAAATCCAACCTACATGGCTTAAGAACCTTCAGATTTGGGGGCTCTGAATGCTCTCTCACCTCCTTGGACAACCTTGTAAAGCATTTTATGGTGGAAAATTTTGCAAAAGTATTAAATAGGTTAAAATCATAGTTCATGAATGAGAGTGATTTATTTTGGAGCTGAAAAAAGAAAGAAAGAAAACCTAGATTGAGCAATTCTGAATTTGAAAAATTAAAATGAAAAACATATTGGGTGAAACACTTTGTGGTAAGTTCAGTAGAGATTTGTTGACAAAAGCACAGTATGTGCTGAGATTTTTCAACTGTGTGAGACTAGGACCCTCCGACCCTACTGTTGTGAACTTGACACCACGAACGCACCTGCACACAGACATCGTCTTCACCTGCTCTATGAAGCTTTTCCCTGTGTAAACTGTTTTGGAGGGATGGAGAACAGTTACCTAAAAAATGTGAGGAGTAAGAAAACTTGAACCAAACCTGCTGTTGTCAAGATGATGCCTAGTGACCCTGTAGGACAGAGGAGAACTCTCCCCTAGGGATTCCCAGGCTGTCATCTCTATGGAGTCTCCTATGGCATGGCTGGTGGCTTACCTACCAGCTGAGGACAATTGAGACTACCACTGGGCCACGGGAGAAAGATCAGGCTTCCTACTCCTATAGAGAGTGTCCTATAGTGTCCTATAGTGACAATCTCAGAAACCCACGGGGACAGTGCTACTCTGTCCTTTAGGGTCATGGTGAGTCAGAATTAATGCAATGCAGTGAGTTTGGTTTGGATTTTGGTAGCGTCAAAACTTAACACACACACACACATACACACACACACACCTTTCATCCCCCCCCCGAAATTCACTGTCATCGAGTTGATTCTGACTCATAGTTGCTCATATAAGGCAAAGTAGAGTTGCCCCTTTGGGCTTCTGAAGCTGTAAATCATTATGGGAGTGGGGAACCTGGTATTTCTCCCTTGGAGTGGCTGGTGGGTTCCAGAAGTAACCTGCTAAGCCACCAGACTCGTTCCAGAGCACCTTCCAAAACCCCAACTCGCTTCCATCAGAGCGGAACTTCCTCTCTTTACGGGAGCCTCCATTTTTCTCCTGCAGAGCTTCTAGTGAATTTGAACTACTGTCCTCTTTGGCAGCTCAATAGTAAACGTCTAAGAAACTCCCTTAGAGAAAGCCTACGAAACTGCCACTAGGGGGCGATAGAAGTTCAGAAACGGCTCTGCTAGTCCCAGCGGCCTGGGAGCACTTCAGCTGGTTTATTTATTCAAAGCTGGAATTTGGACGTGTGAACCACCAAGCTCCAGGAAATTCCTGGACGGGAACACAGGCCCCGGGAAAAACCTACCAGAGGTGGAATTAGCACCTTGGCGGACCGCCTTCAACACAAAGAGCTTTTCCTTCCTTGTGTGTCTTAAGAACTTACTTCAGTTCCCTTCCGTCTGTGAGGGAGGAAGCCAAGTGAAACTGCAGAGACCAGACAACAAAGAAGAAGCTTATTTATCATTCCCTGCAAAAGAGTTTAGGGCACCACAGACATGGCCCGAAGGCATCTTGGCGCCTCTGAGTTTCGTGGGGGGCAGGGTCAGTTCCTTTTCTGGTGGAATTCTCATAAGAAAACCCAGGTCTTAGTTACCATTGAGATACTGGGATAGTAGTCATTCCTCTCTTAAAGGAAGGAGACAGGTGTGTGGAAAAGCCAATTCTGACTCAGCGCCTTAGAGGAGCCCTCCCAGGGGTTCTGAGGTTATTACCTTTCCTTAGGTGTCCCTGGGAGGTGCAAATAGTTACTTGTTCAACTGATAACCAAACAGTTGGAAGTTTAGATTGACCTGAGGTGCCTCAGAAGAAAGGCCTGGTGATCTACTTCCCCCCAAAATTAGCTTATAGAGCCCATCACTCCTCTGATCAGTGATCCAGGATCACCTGGCTAGAAATGGTTTTGTTTTTCCTTAGAGGGTGTCCTTACCTTCCCCTTGATCCTTTCTTGCCTCAAAGTTTTCCCAGCTCCTAGGTTCTCCTGAAAATGTTGACTCAAAATCAAGCTCTTCTTCCTGTGTGTCATCACTGATATATGGGCCAGAGTGATAGTAACACTTGCTGTTCACAGATCTCTTCTGAGGGAGTCACTAAGAATATTCTAGAATAATTTTAGAAAACCCCCCTCCCCTCCATTATTGATGTGTTACATGGGTGTGGTATATGTGCTCCAATGAATGAATCAATATAGAGTACGCTATTAGCTCCCATTTGTGTTTCATTCAGATAGCCTATGTTTTTAACCAATGTGCGTTTTCCATTTCAGGCTCCCACCCTGCGTGAGTCATCATGCCTTCTGGAGTGTTTCTTGATTGGACCCATTTCGCCGACAGTCCTTGTATGGTTTTGAAGAGAGCTGATTGGCAGTATCGTAAGTAGAAGGTCCCTTAACTGGGATTTTGTCTGATGCACTGTGTTCTTTCTCATCCTGAAAGTTCTCCTTGAATATGTGGTCATTGTGATTAAATACTACAAAATCATGGGTGGGGATTGACTACACAGCAAATGCTTAAGGAGTTCTTGGGGCCAAGAACATTGCGCTACAACGGGGACAACCCCAGGTCCCCCCAAACCCTTGGCCACCTGACCAACTAGCTTTTGTGACTTGCTCAGCACCTAGCACTCTGCTTCTAAGTCAGCCGTCCTGCAGGCTCTTCTGAGAGCACAAAGGTCTGAGCTCTACTAATGGAAGAAATTGCCCAGGACACTGGAGACACGCTGGGTTCTTCTTTGCCGGGTTGTTTGGTTCTCTCTGAAGTGCAGAGAAGATGCCAACCCATCTCCCGACCTAATCACATCACTGTGGCTTTTGGCCTCCTTTCCACGACAAATAGGCACTAGTTCTAGCTAAGGGATGGCTATGTCACCTCAAAGATCCTAGGGGACACAATCATGTCACCCAGGAGAGTTTTAAGGTTTATGGCAGGCCCAACCAGGTCAATTTTACTAGACTCTCTGGGGGTGGAAGCCTAGTTATAGTCTGATGGCCATAGATCTAAAGAAACGTGCCCAATAGAAATACAACTCTAATTCTCACTTTCTAACGGCTCTGCTTTGAAAAGTCAAAGAGATTGCAGCCCACAGAGTTGACAGTTCAAATCCAGAAGCAGCTCTCCAAGGGCAAGGCTGGCCTTCCTACTCCCATCAGGGCAGTGATGCCACCAAAAGAAGTCAGAGAGCAGCAGGTGGGTATTAAGGATAGTATCAGTTTAACCCAATAGATCTCAACTCTCACTCTTTTATTAGATGATCATTATGAAAAGTGATGGATATTTTACCCTTTGTATAGGGTAGAGACAACTTAGTTCCTTCTCCCTCTCTGAAACCAGCGTGTCTGAAAGTATACATTTGGCACCCCCCTCACTTCTTCAATTTAGAGGTGCAATAGTCACCAGAAATAGAACTACATTGAGGTTCATGATCCCAGGTTTTGGTTAAAAGAATCTCCTTCAAATGAATTAAGTTTTTTTTAAAAAAAATTTTTGGGGGGGCATCACTACCCTCTGCTGGTCATGGGAGCTACCCAGCACTGCGCCTGAGAGCTGCCTCTGGATTTGAACCACCAAGCCTGTGGGCCGCAGTTCTGCACTCAACCACTTACGCCACCGGGGCTCAGCCCAAATTAAGTTTTTAAATTGAACTTTAGATGAGTCAAATTCAAATCCCAGCCAGTACTTCCATTATATTGGTCTCATTTCAGGTGTCAGGAACTCAATCCTCATAGCGATGGAGAGTTCCAATTTAGAGCAACAGCACTGAAAATGGCCTTGGGGCAGAGAGATGGTTAGGCATTCTCTTCCAGTGTCAAGTCTGACTCAGAAACCTGAGAATCTGGAATTCTGCGGAGTTCCACATCATCCTGATGCTGCTCACCCATGGGCTCCACCTCGAGACACAAGCACCTAGAGAACAAGCGCTCATGAAGGCTTCCTCAGTTCTCTGCTGACAATAGTCAGGCCCTTCCGGTTCAAAACGTGTGTGTGTGTGTGTGTGTGTACATGACTATGGGCCTGAACTTGTCTGGAAGCCTGAGAAAGTTCTGGAAAATGTAAAGAACACTCACTACTACACAGACTGTTTGTCTTCTTCACTTTCTTTTCAACTCACCGTACGTACTTCTTTTTGGTTCAATGGAAGTGAACAACAGCTGAGTGTTTAATCTGGATTTCAGTCTCTACACGTTTACTTGCTTTGGAAAATAAACAGGGCGGCTTCCTGCGTTGTGTCTCTACGTTTGAAGACAGGTAGCAAGCGCTGGGTGGGCAGCTTTGTTTACGGCAAAGTATGACAGCTCTGTCCCACTCAGTGCCCTTATGTGCTGACATGCCCTGGGCCGTGCTTCTGCTTTTCTTTGTGAAGGGGAAGGAAGGGCTACTAATTGCTTCTGAAATGTTGTTGCCACCTTTATTCAAGTGGATTTCATGCTCATGCCAGGGTGTGAAAAACAAACTAACAAACCATGAAAACAAACCGAAAATGGATCGGGTTCTCTCTTCTTGAGGGGTGAGAGTCTGAAAAAGTTAGTTGGGCATAAAGAGCAACCCAAACCAATTGTCGGAGTTGATCCATCATGTTTTTTCTTGCTTCTTCTGGAGTTGCTTTTAGGGGGCAGCTTCGTTAGGGGAAAGCTCCGTTGTCTTCAGCAATTATTGACATCAGGCAAATGAAGCTGGGAAGGGCATAGCTAGGGAAGATGTTTGCAATGTGCAGGGAAGGACACAAGTGAACATAATGGAAGAAGCGAAAATGAGGGAGAGTAGTTGTGCAGAATGGGAGGCCTTCACTTGTTTCTCTGCACTAAGCCTATAAACTATCTAAAGGGGGAAAACCACAGATCACTTTTTTATAATGATCACCTAGGCAAAGGGTAAGATTTGAGTTCCACGGAGTTAAAATGAGGCTACCCTTGAGGAGGGTACAGCTTTGCCTCACTTCTCTTGTGCCTCTTAGTGGCTAATATTTGTGTTTTCCATTTTGGACAGGTTTCTGCCTCACACAGGGTTCTGGTTTTACTTTACCAAAGCAGTCCAAATATTGTTTTTACTTCAATCCCCCTTTCTTTTAAAATTTTATTTTCACCAATAATCCATGACTCCAGCAGAAATCTTTTAAAAATATCATCTTAAACTCTATTCTTTCCTTCTTTTTTTCTTAAAATGATCATTCAATTGGGGGCTCTTACAGCTCTTACAACAATCCATACATCAATGGTATTAAACTTATTTGTACTTATGTTGTCATCATCAATGGTATTATTCCTTATTGGTCACAAGAGTTAGGAAAATTATATTTCATTTGCTTGACCCAAAAGTCCATAGTGAGCCTATTTAAGACAGAGGAAAACTGCCCCTGTGGGTTTCTGATGTTGTAAATCTTTATGGGAGGAAGAAAGTCTCATCTTTCCCCCACAGAATGGCTAGTAGTGGTTTTGAACTGCTGGCCTTGTGTTAGCAATCCAACATGTAACCTACCACATTACAAGGACTCCTGCTTGATGGGACAGTGTGCTTATTCTGCATAAGGTTATATATAGATCATCATAGCTCTGAGACCCATCAACACGCATGGAAATAGCTACTGAATTCAAAGCTTAATTCAGTGAGTTAGATTCTAGAGAGGAATGTAAAGGCTGGAACACAATGAGGCTAGAGCTCAATATTAAATGAACATTCCCTTTTTTTTGTTTTGACTTCATGAGTACCTCTGGGTAAAGTTTGAAGGATATGACTTTAAAAAAAATTGTACACTATTTCCCTTTTATCACAGCTAATAATCAGAGACAACATTCATGGAGTGTTTAATATGCATCAGCTCCTAATTAACTATTTTATTTATTTTTAAAATTTCACAGTAAACCTAGTGACATAGGTTCTATTTTTATAGTATGCTTTTCAGAATTTCAAAATACAAATCTCCCACAAAATATCAACTGAGCACATTCAAAATGTATCTAGCTCATTAACATTAGAAAGCAGAGAAAGGTAAAGCTGATTTTAAGGGTAGTCAGGGGGACCTGGTATTTATAGATATTTTGAGCAACAAACTGCGATTGGAGTGAGATTTCTAAGATATATTCAGAACTGGTTAATGTTCTGCAGGGCAATAAAACCATGGCATTCGGTGTTATCTTTTCTACCGGGCAGACATCTATAAATTACCATGTGACTTAAAAGCAGCTGAGGTCTAACCAAAGGGCAAAAAAGAAAGTCAAACACAGGTACATTCTCGAAATAATTGATTAACTCTTAGTGTACCAGTAAGAGTTTGATAGTACTTCAAAATTGCGCATAGTTTTTCTTTTCCACACAATAAACATCCACATTTTCCCAATGAGGAAAGTGAAGCTTAGAGATGTGAACTAACATGATAAGGGAATCTCCAGAAGACAGGAAGAAGTGGAGCAAAGCTAGGACCCAGATCCTCTGACGCTTGAATCCGACACTGTAATTCGAGTTGAAATCCATTTTGATCTGTCCCATAAGGTTCTTTGGTGATTATTGTGGGTTTTGTTTCTAGTTTAGTATTTGTTTGTTTTTTTAGGACTCGACATTGCTTACAATAAATGGGATTCCTATTTGACAATGAAAAACCTTCATTGTGGGGACCATTTTATGATGACAGTATCTGTTGCAGTGAGATGGGCCCGGTCAAACAGGCTCATCAGGGAGGAATGGTGCCTTCTTTGCAGCCAAGCCTGACCATGAAGCGATGGCTGTAGGACAGTCAGAAAGTGGGAAGTTCTGCCAAGGGTAGACTTGGAGCAGGCTATGATCTTGGATTTAACAATAAAGGTGGGAGATTGACTTTGACAAGAGTGACCTTAAGAGGCTTGAGGCAAGAAAGCCGAGAAGGAAAGAACTACAAAGCCTGGCATCTCTGCAGTTCGAAGCTGTTGAAAGTGAGCTCAACCTCCGTTCTAACTAGGCAGATGCCAAAAAAAAATGGCACTCTGGGGAGTCTGAATATTCATCTTATTTATAATGAGCCTGATAAATATCTCAAATGTTTTTAGTGCTCAAGACTTGTAAGATAGGTAAGTTTCCCCCCCAAAAAAAAAATAAAAAATAGGTAAGTCTTACAGTTTATTTTTGACCTTAGCTTTATGTTGATCATTTGCTATATTGTTTATTGATCAATAAACTTTGGTGTGACTTATTGAAGGAAACTGCACTCTTCTGACCAGTTGAAGAAATAGTTACTTAACTTGGTGAGCATTCTGACTGATACACATTAAAATGAGTTTGTTGGCCTATTTTGATAAAAAAAAACCAGTGCATATTTTAAAGTAGGTGATAACAATGTTTCAGATAAAGGTCCCCAGGAGTCATAGCCTATTTATTGTTAAATCTTTAAAAAAATAAGTGAATTGCACTTCAGAATAACATGGAGTAACAGATTTACCCTTTGACCAGAAACAATCCCCAAATGGCAGAAAATGAACCAATGGTTTTCAGGACACTGATATTAGGCAAAGGAGGACAGTGATCCTTGAGAGATGGGAAGCAAATGACTCTGTGATCGCCCACGTTGATTGCCTCCGGAGGTTCCAGATCTCCACGCCATCTGGACAAACCCAAGTGGAGCTTGATGGATGCTCGGAGTTAAGGAGAGGAAGTCTATAGGAGAGAGCTGCACAGAGAGTGAACTCAGGAGACTGGAGGGTGTCAGCACAGTTGTGACCCTGGGTAGAAGCTACCCGAGACCAAAGACTTACCTGAAAGCATGATAGAGAGAAAGACTTGGCACTTGTCCAGTGATGGAAATAGTGCTTTTTCTGCCAACAAGACTGGAAAACCTCATAATTAATTAGGTTTGGGGGTAGAATATTGAGAAGGGTATGATTAGTCCTAATGGAATCACAGTCTGATCCTACCTGATAAATCTTCAAGAACAGTAGAGACATGATGAATGTATGTGGATATATATACATATATATGAACACACATATAACATACACATATATGTTAAGTCAGACTCCTAGCAATTAATGTTAAAATGTGTGAGATGAAAAACAGATTGCATCTAATTAATGGTGGATGAGATACTGTAGAAGAGCAGATCAGTGAATGTGAGCACATTATAGTAACAGTCAACCCAACATAAAACAGAAAGGACAAGTGTGATAAAGTGAGTTGAGTATCAGTGAACTGTGTGATAACTTCACGTGGTCTGATATGTGTGCGTTATTGGAGTCCCACAAGGGGAGGAAGGTTAACAGAAAGCATTTTTCAAGGAACATTGGCCAAAATGTTTCCAATTTTGATGAAACTATAACCCCCCCCAGATCCAAGAATGTCAACGAATCCTAAGAATGAGAAACATGAAAACGATGCTAAAGGCATATTATAATAAAGCTGATCCAAACTTAAGATGAAAATAAAAATGCCTTTAAAAGCCAGAGAAGTAAAGCCACATTATATGGCGAGGAACGGAGATAAGGATGCCAGCAAACTTTTCATTTGAAACAAGGCAATTATAGATATAGATTTGGGTATAGAGATAGATAGATAGATAGATAGATAGATAGAGAGAGAGATGATTTGTAAAGTACTGGCAACAAACAAAATACTGTTGATCAAATTTTCTATGCACAGGAGGATTATTTTTCATAAACAAAAGTAAAATAATGACTTTTTAAGATGCCCCCAAACTGAAAGAACTCATCACCAGCAGACTTGCAGTTCAAGAAAGTCTTTCAGGTAGAAGGGACCCGATATCAGATGGAATGCTGGGTCCACAGAATGGAAAGAAAACCCCTTGAAATGGCTGCTACATGGATTAACCTGTAAGATCTTTTTCTTATTATTTAAATCCTTTTGTAAAAGATAACTGACTAATAACAATACAGGGTAAGAAGTATGACACAGGTCAAAGTACAATGTTAAGGGGCAATCATGGATTTTAATGCATTGAATTAAAAGAAAATAACTCTTGCGTGAGACCCAAAAAGGGAGATGGAGGAAGAAGGACATATTCTTCATACCGATAATATCATTAGAAAAACAGAAAATCACCTTCTGTTTCATTATTGATGCAGCCAAAGATTGTCAACAAATGCCAAAATCACCTGATGAAATTGTATGTGCTGTGGAGGGGAATGGGCACTAATAAACGTAGCCTCCACATCACTTTCTAATTGCAAAGGAGAAAGTGTACCTTGACAATGGAGACTTTTACAATGGAGACTTGGAGACTTATCCTGTGATCAGATTGAACACCAGCAACAATGGAACAGTGCACAGTATAGCCCCCTGATGCGATGTGCCCTGGACTTCCTCTCATCTCCATAGTATTCTTGTCAAAAAGGTTAAGTGAAATGAGGTTAAAAGTGATCAGATGAGTCCAAACTGTGGATTATTACATACAACAACTGGCCTGGACTCTTCAAAAGAATTGATAATATGAAACATTGTTTCAGAGTAGAGGAGATTGAGGCATAATGACGAGTGTTAGTTTCTTATGCTAGCATATAAAATAGCACAAAGGGGTGACTTTAAAGAATAGAAAAGTATTATTTCACACAGTTGGAGGCAATAAGTCTGAATTTGGGGCATGGTCACACCACCGTCTCTCTGAGAGAGAAAGTTCTTCCTTTCTCTTTCTGATAGTCTAGAGCAGGCATGGGCCAGCTCTTTTTTTAAAATCATTTTATTGGGGGCTCAAGTAACTCCCATAACAATCCATACATCCATCCATTGTATGCAAAGCACATTTGTACACTTGTTGCCATCATCATTCTCAAAACATTTCTTTCTACTTAAACCCATGGTATCAACTCCTCATATTTCACCTACTTTCCAGCTCCCTCTTCCCCCATAAACCCTTGATAATTTGTAAATTATTATTATTATTTTGTCATATTCTACGCTGTCTGATGTCTCCCCTCACCCACTTCCCTGTTGCCCTCAGGGAGGAGGTTATATGTAGATGGGTTCCCCTTTTCTACTCCACCCTCCTGGTATGGCCACTCTCATCACTGGTCCTGAAGGGATCATCTGTCCTGCATTCACCATGTTTCCATTTCCTATGTTTACCAGTGTACATCCTCTGGTCTAGCCAGATTTGTAAGGTAGAAATGGGATGGGATCATGATAGTGGCGGGGGAGGAAGCATTTAAGAACTAGAGGAAAGTTGCATATTTCATCATTGCTACACTGTATCCTGACTGGCTCATCTCATCCCGTGACCCTTCTGTAAGGGTCTGTCGCTTCACCTACAGATGGGCTTTGGGACCCTAATCTGTACTCATGCTCATTTATAATGATATAATTTTTAGTTCTGATATCTGATACCTGATCCCTTTGACACCTCGTGGTTGCACAGACTGGTGTACATCTTCTATGTGGATTTTGTTGCTTTTGAGCTAGATGGCTGCTTGTTTACCATCAAGCCTTTAATACCCCAGACACTATATCTTTTGATAGCCGGGCACAATCAGCTTTCTTCACCACTTTTGCTTATGCACACATTTGTCTTCAGTGATTGTGTTTGGAAGGTGAGCATCATGGAATGGGGGTTGGCAAACTCTTGAGACTGAAGAGTCAGTCCTGACCCTCCCAACAACTTTAAAATCACTCAAGAATATTAAATGTGTTTTTCAAAAAATGAAATCACCATGCTTTGAAATAATAACCTTCAAATGTTTTCAATGTTACTTCAGAGCCACATGTTCATACTGAAATTGCTGCACATGGCTCACAAGCTACAGTTTGCCAAATGCTGGTCTAGGGCATTCTTGGGCTTGTACATAGATCTTTGTCTGGTGTTTCACCCTGTGTATGATTTTATCTGTTCTTTCCTTCTATAAAAAGGAATCAGGATTAGGATCCAGCCTAGTCTGGTATAACCCATGCAACTGATAACACAAGATGTTCCTTATCTCCTAACAGGATTATATTCAAGTGTATGCATTAAGACTTCTACATATTCTTTGGCTGAACAACGTTCAATTCATAAGGACAATGAAATGCTTCTTTAATTGGCTACTGGATGGTCTATTTAATGAACATAATTTTAATGCAAAGTGTTATCACATGAGCACAAAAGGAGAAAAAGTATGGACTACAAATTAATGTTATTGTACCGATATGAACTTTCTCCAGGGTGTTAATGGTGTTGTGGTTTAGTAGAACAATGTTCTTCATAGATGTATGCTGAAGTATGCAGGGTGAAGTATAAGGTCAGAGACCGATTACTCAGAAATTAAGTGAGCGTGCAACTGTGTTAATATATTAACAATTAGGGAATTCTGGTGGGTGAGTAAAAGAAGGCTTATATTAGTATTCTTGCAAATTTTCTGAAATTTGAGAAATTGTTAAAATGTTGAGAGAAACAGGGCATGCATCTTTTTATAAATCGAAAGAGACATCTCCAGGGGAAGGAAATCGCTTGCTAATTGATTGGAGGGAAGCATTTAAAGCTCTGGTGAACTGCTCACGTGTTCCAATAGGACTGTAGCCAGCTCAGAGAAGGGGGGTGGTGCATTTCCTCCATGGAGGTGGTTTCCTGTCTGCTCTGAGCACTTACCCTGGAGGAAGATGCTGGTTTCCAGACTCTTCATTTCAGAATCTTTGTCCCAAGACCTGACAATCACCCTGAGATCTTAACCTTTTCTGTTGGACTAGACTCTCAAAATGACTAATTTCCCGTTCTCTCTTAAATTCCAAGACTTTTTCAAGGCGCCAGTTTGCTGAGACCATCCTTAGCAATTTGTATTCATTGGGTTGGGTGTGTGGGCTTAGATGGCTCTGTTTTGCCCACTTCCACTGGGAAAGTTCCTAATGGCTTCCCTGCTCTAAGATCAGAATTTTCAGAGGGTGCTCTTGCGAACTCAAGTTTCCCCCAAGTGTCATTGATATGTCTTGTCATCAGGAGATTTTGGGGAACATTCCTCCACAGATCATTCCTGTACCAACACAATTCCTAATGTCCCGATATCCCCCAAATCCTAAATCAACACAATACCAAAATCAACACAAATCCTAATCCTCTGATATTCCCAAAATCTTGAGATGAGCTATCCCCAGACCTCATTAAGAAAAAAAAAGACATCTGTATGCACCTGGCAAGAAGGGATGGGGGATTTTGGAACTGGCATTCTAACCTGGATATTTCCAAGATTGTTATTGCCTCAAATTAATGAGGTGATATTAACGTCTGGACTATTTTCCCCATTTGAAAAAAAAGATGAATCTCATGATCCCTTACCCATTAAGAAAAAACCTCTGTGATTAAGGAGGAAGTCTTCTCTATTGCACTGAACCATCACACACATGATCCTCATGCTTGACCAGCAGCGTGGGCTCCCAACCCAGCCGCCTAGGAGACCTGCCCTTTGAAGTCCCCAAACAGGCTTTTCCGCAGTACAAAGCAAAATGTGTCCCTGCAGCATCTAAATCCATGAACCCCAGTCTCTAATCAACTCAGCAATCCTGCTTAGATCAAAGAGGATTAATCCTTGCCCTTTAGGTATAATTTGAATGGAGATATTATTCTCTGTAAAACCTTTTGGATTGAGAGGGGTGGGGGGGAGGGCAGTCTAGTAACTGTGTGGCACAATGATCCCCACTTTCCTTCTCCAAATGTTGTCCATCACCCCACAAAACTCCACACCCTTCAGTGTCCCCAGTCACTGGCAGCTGCCAACCAAGTCTTGTCTCTGAGAATTTGCTTATTCTAGACATTTCGTACAGACGCCATTAGGTAACATTTGTCCTGTTGTGTCTGACGGTTTTCATTCTTCCTGGTGCTTTTGATGTTCTTCCTTGGCATGGCGGTAGCAGGACCCTGTTTCTCTCATCTGCTTGTACTCCATTGCTTTATCCCTCTAGCGAGTGAGGGACCCTGAGCTTGCTTCCTCCTGCTGCATGAGACTTGCGGTGATCATTCATATGTGAGAATAGAGGTCTTGCTTTCAGGGGTCTGGGTAAATACACGGGAGTGGAATTGCTGTATTCTTTACTTGAGAAATGTGTGTTTCATGTTGGAAGACTCACTGAACTGTTTCCACAACAGCTTCATCAGTTACATTGCCACCAGCAAGGTACATGGGTTCTGATTTCTGTCGAGCCTTACCAATACTGGTTGCATTACTTTTTTTTTTACTAGCAGGTGGCCTTATTTCCTTCCTGGAACACAGACTTATACAGACAATTTAACTATGTGATGAATACCTACATGATGCCTTTAAGGAAAATACTCTCAGAAAGGAAATCTGTAAGAGCCACATAAAATGTGGTGAGTCTGCTGGGCACATTTTAAGTTGAAGTGAATTTGGCTTTGAGATCAACACCTTTCCTTAGATTTCAGTTTGTGTCAGAGGACCATCTACATATGATCCCGACCTGTGGGTAAACTGTGGCCTAGGGGTCAAATCCAGTCCTGCTGATTTTCATAAATAAAGATTTGTTGGCAGTCAGCCACACACATCGGTTTACATTTTGTCTCTGGGTGCTTTCACTAAAATGGCAGAGTAGAGTAGTCACAATGGAGAACTTATGTCATAGAAGAGGGGAAATAGATCCTATGTGGCCCTTTGCAGAAAAGGTTTGTTGACCCCTGTAGTTTCCTGATGCCGGCCTCCTTCAAAAATTCAGGTTCTTCTATATCAATTTCAACTGATTTTGATAGGAAGAAACTTAAAACTCAGGGCCATCAAGTCAATGTCACTTCTTACTCACAGCCACTCAGTAGACTATGGAGGCTGTAAATCCTTTCCCCGGGGCTCAGCTAGTGAGGTTGAACTATGGACCTTTGGGTTATCAGCCCAGTGCTTCAACCTCTGTGCCACCAGGTCACCTTTAACTAAGGATTCAAATTAATTTCTGTTAAGGTGCTTCCTGCTCATAGTAGCTCTATACGACAGGGGAGAAATGGCTGCACGGACCACCATATTTTTCTCCCTTGGAGCTGCTGGCGGCTTCCAACCACAGACCTTTTGGGTTCACATCATCTGAGTAGTTGAGGTGACTTTGTTGTGTTAAAACTTTCTGCCAACCCAGGGGGATTTGGGCATCTCAAGACAAGACCAAAAGCAAACCCACGGCCAGACAGTCCATTCTGGCTCAGAGTCATCCTGCAGGCCAGAGCAGCACTGCCCCTGTGAGTTGCCAAGATTGTACATTTTTATGGGAGCAGAAAGCCTCATCTTTCTCCCAAGGTGCAGCTGGTGGTTTCAAACTGCTGACCTTAAAGTTAACAGCTCAATGGGCAGAGCCTTACACCACTAAGTTTCCCATTGGTGGGATTAGATCAAATAAACCGATGAATGACTTTGGTGAAGCAATTGAGGATCCCCGAAAGAGTCTTTTAATTGGCTCATTGCACCCTCTTGCCAACACTGCTTGCTTGGCAGAGTGACATGTCCTTTTTTCCAGTCACTGAATTCCTCCTCGATGACTTTGGCTGACTCTGCAGCGACTTCTGCCCCGCAAGGCCTAAAGTAGGCTGAGGAGCTGTTGGTGCTTTGCATAGCTCCCCGGAAGCCCATCAACATGAGGACTTTTCTGAAGAATATTTCTGCTAATTGGACTTGTGAGTGTCCCGAAGGCAAATAGAATGACTCACTCCTGGCATTATCTCCAAATAAAAAGACAGACTCAGATTAAAAGGGGAGCACTTGACTTATTAAAGTCAATGTTGTAGAAGCAATTGAAGAGCTACTTAATGAATGACTGAAGAGAGAGAGAGAGAGAGAGAGAGAGAGAGAGAGAGAGAGAGAGAGAGAGAATTGGTTGATTAAAAGGCTGTGGAATGCAGCCCCCTGTGAGTCTGGTTGAGTCATTATTTCTTAACCAATTGGCCATGTGAATCTCTGCTGTATTCAATAGCAAAAGAGAGCAAAAAGAGCTCTCACTCTCCCTACGAAAAGAATGTTGCCATTACAAAGAAACTCTCGGGAAAGATTGAGTTTTGAACACATAACAACCACTGGCCTTCTACTTGATCAAGTATGATGTCCTTCTGCAGGGGCAGGGCCCTTCTGATGACCTGTTCAGAGTACATAGGATGAAGTCTCGCCAGCCTTGCTTCTATGGGGTATTCTGGCTGTGCTTCTACCTCCATTTGTTTGTACTTCAGGCCGTTCTGTGGTTCTCAATCTTCCTAATGCCACAACCCTTTCATATAGGGCCTCATATGGTAGTGACTCCCCAACCATAAAATGATTTTCGCCACTACTTCATCACTGTCATTTTGCTACTGCTATGAGTCCAGTGACTCCTGGAAAAGGGTCCTTTGACCTCCAAAGGGGTCGCGACCCACAGGTCTAGGCTGCTGCTCTAGGCAATAATATTCTCTAGTACCATAATGCAAAGGCTTCACTTTTCCTTTGGTCTTCCTGCTGCATTGACCTGCTTTCACACGCATGGGAGACCACTGAAAGAAAATACCGTGGCTCGAGTCAGGAGCATCTTAGCCCTAGAAGTGACATGTTTGCTCTCTAACACATTAATGAGACCTTTTGCAGCAGATATGCCCAATGCACTATGTTGTTTGGTTTCTTGACTGTTGCTTCCCTTGGTACTCATTGTGGATCTATGTACAAAGAAATCTTTGGCAACTTGAATGTTTTTATTACTTATTATCATATTGCTTACTGTTCCAGTTATGAAGATTTTGGTTTTCTTTATGCTGAGGTCTAATCCATACTGATGATGGCTGTGGTCTCTCATTTGCAGCATGCCATTCAGTCCAGCCCTTGTTTATGGAGCTCATCAAATATACGTATAATGTTTTTGCATATAGCACACTCATGTTTATAGCATGCATAGTGCACATAGGGAGGTTGTATGCTTCCAAAAACTGAATAGCATGAAACTGAATAGCATGTTGTTTGCATACAAATTCGGTATATGAGGCAGCTGAAAAATTCTGTTTTCTTTTCATTTTCTCCTACAACTTTCAAGCCATTTTATTGGCACATATCATATAATGTCATGGTCTCAATATATTAAAAGGAGTTCTAAAAATGTTTGATGTCCTCTCCTGTATGTGTGTGTAGTTATATTATGTGCCAAAGAGTCCTTGGTGGCTTAGTAGGTTGCATGGTAGGCTAACTACCAGATCAGCAGTTCGAACCCACCAGCCTCTCCTTGGGAAAAAGATGAAGCTTTTTGCTCCCTTAAAGAGTTGCAGTCTTGTAAATCCACAGTGGCAGTTCTCCTCCGGCCTCGAGGGTTGCTCTGGGTTGGAATCAACTCAGTATCTATGAGACGATGTGCCAGGCTCTGTTTTATTTCCTTGGCATATGAGGGCAGCAGGCAAATAGTGAGAGAATAGAAAAGTCCAGAAACCTCTCTATCATTCTTCCTGTTTGGGAACTCAGTTCTACAAATCATGTGTTCAAGGCTGTCCAAATAACAGCTTTAGTGTGGTTCCGTCAGGCCCCTCAGCCACACATAGACTTGTGTCCTCTTCCTGTTTTCTCTCTCCTCACAGAGTAACTGAAAACAAAACAAAACAAACACACAAAAGAGGATCATTTTCTACAGATTCTTTTGTGTCGAGTCAACCATAAAGTTTGTATTGGACCAGAGTTAATTTGGAGCAGCAGGAAGCCACTTGCCCTTCCCCTTCCAGCCCTATCGTCTGATATTTATTCTTCTTGACAGGAAGATAGACTGCCATCTTTGCTTTTAATTACTTGAATAAAATCACATACATCATTCTCCCTTGTCTCACTCTTTCCTCTGAAATCCCATCTTCTGTGTAACGGATGCTGATGAAATCGCCGGTTTTGGCATTAGTGCTTCTGTCAGCCAAGTGAGATGGACTGAGTTAATATCCACACCCTGAAATGACGCCAAGAAAATTCGCCCCGTCTTCTCCCTCTCTCCCCTCGCTCTCTGGCTCCCCTCAACCCTTTACCTGCCACCCACTAGACATACCTCATGTCGCATCTCTCCTGACACCTGAATAAACATTGTTATGGATTTTCTCATTCTTTCTCTTCCCATTTCCCCCTTTGTTTCTTTTCATTTCTTTCTTTCTTTCTTTCTTCTTCTTCTTTTTAAACACAATACTTGAATCCTCGGTCTTTTTTGTCTTCTAGTGTAAACATGGAACAAATGTGTAACTCATCATACTGGACATCTGTTACATGAATACTGGTGAGCCCGTATCTCCCAGATTAATCACTGTTTCTATTCATTTGGAATTAGCAACCTGTGACTGGAGTAAGTCCCTGATGAGACGGAACACACATTCTTTTCACAGATGTATAAAAATAGAAATAAATCTACCATTTGGCACTGGCAGCAGAGGCAGAGCACAGTGCAGGGTTATAATAAGAAAATATCATAACCACCTCAGACCAATACATGGGAACCCTGACAAAGAGGAATTTATACAGTGGAAACGTCCCGAAAACAACCTCACCTGCATAAGTGTTTTCTAAACTCCAGCCCTGGGGGCCTGCAGCTTCCTGACAGAATTTTCTCATGTTATCCCGCCTCCTTGGAGACTTGAAATTCCTCATCACTTAGGAGCAAGGTCGAAATTTGGAGGCTATGAAGCAGAACGGAATGAGGGTCTGTAGGAGCCAGCATCTTCTGGCTACCCTTCCTTGTGCAGGTCTGTTCTCAGAAGGAGTGTGTTCCTGAGTGCTGGGCCTGTATATCGAAGACCTTGATCATACACGGCCTGTTGAGCAATCATAAAATTGAGTCAGCCGAAGTTAATGAGTCACAGTTGTAGGCCTGTGCATATTCAGGCAAAACTCTACACGTAAACCAGAAGATGGAATGCATCATGTCAACATGCACCGAATTCATGGATACCATGAAATAATGTCAGCTTTCTTTATGAAGTCAGTCAGCAATTGTTTCGTGAGCACCTACTAGGATCTTGGTATTTTTCTCACAGGGGTGTATAAAGACATTGGTATGCTTCTTTTAAAGGGTGCAGTCTAATGAAAGGGAGGACATGTTGTCAGGTCCTTAGAGAAGGACATCATGCTTGGTAAAGTGAAGGGGCAGCGAAAAAGAGGAAGAGCCTCTACAGGATGGATAGACACAGTAACTGCAGCCATGGGCTTCAACAGAGAACCATTGGGAAGCTGGAGCAGGAACAGGCACAGTTTCATTCTATTTTACATTGAGCCACCGAAGGAGACAGGCTTGGCCACACGAGGAGGTCACTATAATGGGATGGAGCATTTGGTTGGCACCAGCATGGGCTAGAGACAGAGGTTCAGAAAAGGCTAAGGGAGGAAGTGATATCTTCCTAGAGTCTTAAAAGACACTTAATTTACCCAGGACCTTGGGCACAATCTTAGAGACATGCCCAGGGCAGAAGGGAAATGTGATATGGTTGTCTTCCTTAAGATGCATCCTGTTTTCTAGAAGCAAAACTTGAATAGATAAGTGTAAGTAAATCAATGATCTAGTGAGGTCCAGATTCTAGAGGACAAAGGCAAGGCATAGTCCAAGGTCCTTTGTAACCATGGTGGAAGAAGCACTAGATAAGCCATTTCTGGTTTCTTACATTGCATTGTGTTGAGGATAGACAAGGTGAAAAAAAATGGAATGGGATCTACATCTGACCTCTTTTGGCTCCCAAGGCTGATTGCCTCAAAACAGAGATCAGACATACCTTCACCTTCCACTAGTCTTTAGCTTTTTCTGACACCAACCATCTTTCCCGCAGCACTGTACTTCTGTGATTGGGTTTGATAATTCATTGGAACAACCACATAAAACTCACAGGTAATATTCATGATTATGGAGTTTATTAGGGAAGTGAACATATTGCAATTCAATTGGTAAATGCTCAGGATACTGTTGTCCAGTCAGGAGTGTTTCCTTTCTGTCATCTGCACAGGCAGGCTTCTTTCTGGTCCTCATTTTTTTGGCCTGGTCTCTGCTCTGCTTGGGCAATGTTACAAAGCTCTTCTAGGGCTTCCAATAAATACCCCAAAGGCATGCCACTCAGCTATATGCTTCAACTTGAAAGCACCTAATTCCCTCAATCAAATGTTCAGAGGTACCCCATGGCACAAGCCTAGCCCCCTGCCTGAAAGCATTCAGCTTGACTTGCTCTGTGAGCTGAGAAGTCCATCACTCTGTCTCCTGCTTTGGCTCTTGGTTCTGCTGTTCCTGCTCCTCTACCACTCCCATGGAAGCCTGGCTGTTTCCTAGGTGAAAGAGGTTCAGCGTGCAGGGTTCTTGAGATCCAAAGCATGTACTCCATGCTTGACTCTTCTCTTCTGCTGCTGTAAAATTCTCACGACTCTCCCTTACCCCTCCTGCTTCTAAGATGATTTGTTTTATTCCCAGCAGGGTGGCCATCACAAACCATTAACATTAACTCACAATGGAATCATATACATCCACCACTATCTTTCCTTACCTTCTTAGCCAGACCCATCAGGAAAATGAAAGTCATTTAATGGGAGTAAAAAAATTCACTACATTGCAGACAAGAATAAAAATACTAGAGATCCAGAGTGGTCAAATATTGATCATATCTTAAGGTTCATTTGAATAGTTACAACAGGCCTGTATGTTGTGCATGATCCCAAAAGGCAAAAAGGAGTGAAAAATATGTCATCTCCTCATCCTTCCCCATCAGCCACCCATTTTCTTTCTCAGGGAGGACCACCCTAGCATAGTTCCCCAAGAGAGTCCTGCTATGTCCAAGAATATCCATAATGCAAAGTGATTAAAAGAAGACTCTTCCAGGATCTGTGTTACCTGAAGCCTGAAGGCCATGAACAAACATTACACGTCAAGAGACCACTGGGGAAATAATTCTAAGTAGACGATGGAAAACTGGAATAGAGGACCCAATAACATGGAGCATAAAGGAGGAAGAGAATGGAGGTGAAAGAGGCATTTGGGAAGAGGATTTCCTTGGAAGAAGTTGGTATCCACCAATTCTATTTCTTCCCCACAAGCATGAGGGCACGGAGACTCCTGCCCCTACCTTCCATCATGCAATCAAATGTCAGACAGCTAACTTCCTTGTTTACATCATGCAATGTAATGTAATGTAAATGTAGAGTAGATACTAAACCTATTCCCTTCTGAGTTATAAGAAGGCCAGGCAGACATAGACACAGAAGTGCACACACACACACACATACACACATGCACAAAGACAGCTCATACCTGATAATTATCTGCAAACAAGAATGTCAAGGTTTAACAGCAGGTATCAGAAAGGAGAAGAAAGACTCACAGAAGGAATCATCGTAGATGAGATCCCTGATTGGGACTTTCAGCCTTCAGAAGAGTGAAAACAAACAGTTTTGTTCTTTAAATCAACCTGAATTTGTATAAACAGTATGAGGAGATGGATACAGGTAGTAAGTACTGTCTTTATGAAAATGCAAGCAAAAATGAATTGTGCTTCATCTAAATATTAAGCACAACATCTTCTGTTATGTAAATATAAACAGATGAGTTACAGTAGTGATTTTGGGCTTGGGGGGCATCAAGATTGGCATGGTGTCTCTTTCTGGTCTCCTCTGACTTCATGAGGAGGAAGAAGAACCCATGTCCACATCAGTCTAAGACAGAGTTCAGACTTGCCTCCTGCCTCTAACCTTTACCCTATTCTGACAATAGCACTCAACATCTCTGATTGGTCTGAGAATGCATTGCAATGACCACAGACAATACTCACAATTATGAGATTTATTAAGGAAGTTAAGAGATTAGAAGTTTGGATCAGAAATATGAAGGATACTTTCTTTGTCCAAAACAAATTTACTCTGCTGTGTCCAGAAGCACTCTTTCTCTGGTTCTCATCTTGACCTCTGAATCACATGACTCCTAGACTTCTGTCCTGTTTGGGCAATATTACAAAATCCCTTCTCACTCACTGCCATGGGATTTATTCTGACTCTTAGCTATTCTACAGGACAGGGTACAATGCCCTATGTGGGTTTCTGAAACTGGACCTCTTAAAGTGACTAGAAAGTCTCATCTTCCCCCCATGGGGAAACATGTAACTCACTATGCCATCAGGGCTTCCCAAACTCCTCTAACTCTGGTCAATGTCCAGAGGGCACCACTTCTGCAAGCTAGCCTCTTGTCTGAGGGTACTCAGATGTAGTCATTCCATGGGTTAGTAAGTCTGCTGCTCTGTCTCATGGTCTCAGTGCTGAGGCCTCTGATGTTGAGGCTGAGGCCACTATTTCTCCACACAGGAATCTTGAACATATTTCACTTGTGGCTCTTTCTTGATGGATGTGTGATTCCTCTTCTATCTTCTGAAATGTATCACTTTATACCCAGCAAAATAGCAAAACTGACCACATCTCACAATGGACTTCTACATGTCTTATTGATATATTCCCACCAAGTCATTTGGTGGTGTTACAAAAACTGGATAGAAGAGCCATACAAAGTGCATCACAGGGAATTATTCTAGAATGTTCTTTCATGAAATTGTTGTTGAATGCCTTAATATTTGAAAAAGTATATCTTCTATGAGATTTTTTTGGTCTCCACCATTACTGAATAGTTATTTGGTATTTTAGCATAACCCTCTTTGGGAGGGTATGATCAAGCTTCATTTAATTGTCAATGGTAAAATAGTGAAAGGAGCTCAGAGATGTTCTCCCTTCTAAGATGACAATAAAACAATTTCCAGTATTAGGTAATATATAATGTATATATGGTATCTGTTTAAGAAATAAAATAGTTATATACATATATTATACATATGCCATATTTTATAGTCTCCCTGCCACCTAGTTAATGAAAAAAAGGAAACGTTCAGGTAGCAGGATTGGAGAAAGGCTCCTAAGTAATCTGTGATATACAGATGACACAACCTTGCTTGCGAAGCCAAAGAGGACTTGCAGCATATACTGGTGAAGATCAACTAATGCAGCTATAAGTATAAAGTACAAGTTGAGGTAAACAAGACAACACAAAACAAAATCTTCACAACTAGACCAATAGATAGCATCATGATGAACGAAGAATAGAAGGAAGTTGTCAGGGATTTCATTTTATTTGTATCCATAATCAATTTTCCTAGAAGCAGCAGGCAAGAGATCAAATGATACAGTGCATCATGGCCAAACCACACAAGTCCCTTTAAAGCGTTAAAGAGAAAAGAGGTCATGTTGAGAAATAAGTTGGACCTAACCCAAGCCATGCTATTTTCAACCACCTCCTATGCACATGAAAGCTGGGCATTGAAGAAAGATGGCTGAAGAAGAATATGCGCCTTTGAGTTACAGTGTTGGTGAAGATTACTGAAAATACAATAGATTGGCAGAAGAACATACAAGTCAGTCTCCCCAATAGAGCTGAAATACACTTTAGAAATGAGAATGGTGAGACTTTTTCTCATGTAGCATTGTTGGAAGCCATCAGTTCCTGGAAAGGGGCATTGAGCTTGGTGAAATAGAGGGTCAACAGAAGCAAAGAAGTCCCTGGACGAGATGGTTTGACATGGTTGCTCCCAAGGTTGTGAGGATGGTAGAGGACTGGTCAGTGTTTTGTTCTGTTGTTCATAGAATCGCTATGGGTTGGGACCGACTTAGTGTCCTATACAACAATTTTCCAAAAGGATCTTTAAATGGACTATACTCATGCCTTATTAGATGGAACCACTGTGGTTCACATCTTTACCAAAACCAAAGAGACTTTTTTCCAGAAGTTTTCACGTACATTTATCTTTCTCAGCATTGACCATATTCTCTTCAATCCAATTAAACTTTAGTTGTTGCCAGTTCATAGGAAATTCTATTTGAAGAGAGCATTTGTAATTGTGGGATATCACTCATTGCAATTCCATAAGAGGGGAACAACAGATTAGAGAAACAGTTTCCAAACCAACATCTGGATTTTTGTTTGGAATTATCCTCCAATTCTGGAGCTTAGCTGGTAATATCAAATGACTTCCCTGTTAATTATTCCTCCCCTTGCTTCTCCCCTTCTTTCTGCCAATTCCTTCCTCCCACTTTAACGATGACATTATTCATTCAATTGACCCACCACGAATGTGAAACAGACTGAAAACTCATATGGTGTCAGAAGTGGAAATGTCAGCTGGCATGTTTGATTGTGTTCTAATGAGATATTGATTGTGCAGTGGCCTCCATTCAGGTTGCTTCCTTTCCTAGGGCCTAGATCCCATTGACACAGCAAGCCAGCTGGGCCTTTGCTGAGTTGGACAGGCTGCATATTTCAAGAAGCAGTTCCTTGTACAAACATTTGAAACACACTAGGTAGTGTCCCACCTCACCCAATTATGGTATTAAGCTACATCTTTCACAGTGTCTTGCTTATGAGTACCAAGAAGAAAAAAGTAATCATGTAACCGAGGAAAAAAGAAATCAACAGGGCAGAGGGGCCTAAATGAATTTTGGGGATCATGATTGCTTTTCCAAAGATCTCCCCCTTCCTTGTCCCTCCTCACTCAGTTCTTATGGAACCATGTCAGAGCCAAAATATGAAGAATGGAGGTGGGGGTGGAGGGGTGGGGCTGATGTTTCCACCGCCGTAGTGCTGTGGAATGCCTTCCCTAACTTCTTTTGCTTTGCTTTTCATGTTGAATCAAAAATTCATTTTTGTTGCACTGTACTGAAATTCCTTTTGAATTTACAATTTTCCCACTTGACCAGCCACTGTGAAAACATCTGAAAGACAATCTCTCCTGTTGCCACCACCACCAGCTGTCTGTCAGCTGCTCATCTTTGGGTGGCTAGCATGGTGCTGTGGGATTGGAAGCTATGCCACTGATATTTCAAATGC
Organism: Nesogale talazaci; assembly: GCA_004026705.1. Classification (NCBI taxonomy): domain Eukaryota; kingdom Metazoa; phylum Chordata; class Mammalia; order Afrosoricida; family Tenrecidae; genus Nesogale; species Nesogale talazaci. The sequence goes on from PVJH01002139.1 coordinate 121,259, forward strand.
CAACAGAGATACTCACAGAGGACTCATGTGTAGGTCGTGGCAGAATTTCCAGAACAAGACAAACTACGAAGAGAAGTCTGCCTACCAACTTCTGAAAATCAGTTAGTGAAAACACGATGGATCTCAACAGAATGATACTTGATCAAAAACTGTAAACTGAACCCCTAAGTTGGAAGGCAGTGGACCTGAGCACACCAACATGTGAGACGATGGCACGTGACCAGGTGATGCTTCATTCTGTTGATCACACTTAACAGCAACAATCGGAAGTTGACAATCAAACTTTACCTATGCAATCACTTCCCCCTGTCATTGAGTTGATTCTGACTGATGACCCAATAGGGCATAATAGCCTGCTCCAAAGGGTTTCCAAGACTGCATGTAAATCTTTATAGGTGCAGCCAACCACTTTGTTCACCCACAGAACAGCTGGTGGGTTTGAACCACTGAGTTTGCGATGAGCAACCCGAAACTGTCTTCCAATTTGCTGTCAGACGCACCCCCTCCGCTAAACAGACAGATCCATTTCCTTTTTTCTTGCTTGTCCTGAAGACCATTGCATTTCTCAGCATTTTTTTTTGTTTTTTGGCCATCACTGCTCTCTGGTGGTGGGAATAGGAGGCCCAGCCTTTGCTCCTGTAGAGTCGCTGCTGAAATTGAACCTCCATCCCAGTGGGTTGCTGTCCAGCACATAACCACTATGCCACCGGGGCTCAGCCCGCATTTCTCAGATTTTTATAACAATCATTAATCCTTTTGGGACCTTGTACTGTTTTGTGATGCATAATTTACAGCTATGTTTTAAACCTTAAGTTGCTCCTATAATAAATAATAAACAATAATTTTAATCATACCTACAGCTTATCTCTTTGCATTTGGATTTATTTTATTTTAAGTTTTGCTTCATACTGCATATCATATTATGAGCAAGATGACAGGAGAATTACCCAAGTTGCCAAACATATCTTTTCTGTGAAAGGATAAAAGACTGAATACCAAGCATACTTGTTCCCATTAATTGGTTGAAGGCTAAAATAATGAATAAAGGTTTGTGGATCTTGAATTATTTTCATTGAGCTGTAACTACGTAGCATAGGCCCAGATAGAAACAGTGACAGCAGTGATGAGAAAATACCTCTCCCTGTTCCTTCTCTCTTTGCTCTTTCTTTTTGTCCTGTCTACCCTGTTTGCAAAACAGGAGAGTTAAAAAAGGACCTAGGTCTCTAGACATTCACATAGAAATGAACAAGATCTATAGACATGTGCACAGATGCGCTCAAAACTCACTATACTCCAGCGGTAGGATGATCAGCAATCACAAGGGGACTTCAAAGGTTTCATAGGAAAATGGAGTTAAAAGATAATGGATTTTTTCCACGAACTTTTTGAAAGCCTTTGTATGTAGGTATTAGAAAATATGCCAGGTAATGGCATTTTGTATTTATTTTGGTATGTACATCTATGAAACAAAGCAAAGGTTTGCTGGGGGCAATGGTTAAGCATTCAGCTGCTACCAGCCCAGAGGCTTCTTGGGAGAAAGACCTAGCAATTTACTCTTGTCAAGATCATATTCTTTGTATTTTATTTTATTTTTAAATCATTTGAGAAGGGGCTCAAGCAACTCATCAGAATCCATATATCCATTCATTGTGTCAAGCAAATATGTACATTTGTTGCCATTATCATTCTTAACATATTTTTGAGCCATAGATATCAGCTCCTCATGTTTCTCACTCCCTTCCCCACTTCCCTCCCTCATGACCCCTTGATAATTTATAAATTATTATTATATTTTAATTTATAAATTATTATTATATTATAGATAGGGGGTTATATGTAGATCATTGTGATCGGCTCCCTTTTCTTCCCCATGTTCCCCTTACCTTTCTGGTAGCTCTACTCTCATTATTAGTCCTAAGGGGTTTATCTGTCCTGGATTCACTGTGTTTCCAGCTCTTATCTGTACCGGTGTACATGCTTTGGTCCAGCCGGATTGTTAGGTAGAATTGAGGTCATGATAGTGGTGGAGAGGAAGCATTAAAGAACTAGGGGAAAGTTGTATGTTTCATCGGTGCTATATTGCACCCTGGCTATCTGGTTTCCTCCCCGTGACCCTTCTGTAAACAGATGTCCAGTTGCCTACAGATGGGCTGTGGGTTAAGATCATATTCTTGGGGCTGAGTCCCAGTGGCGTAGTGGTTGAGTGTGGGACTGCGGTCCATGGGCTTGGCAGTTCAAATCCAGCAGCAGCTCTCCAGGAGCAAGGCTGGATAGCTCCCATGGCCACCAGAGGGCAGTGATGCCCCCCCAAAAGATCATATTCTTTATAAAACTCCTCTGAGACTATTTTACTCCATAACCTGGCGGGGAGGGGTGTCACTGAGTTGGAATAGACTCAGGCACACCACCACCACCGCACAATCATCTGAAATATAAATATCTAGTCCTGTACTGGAAAGGTCCATACCAAATTGAGAAGTGTGGATTGAGATGGGACACAGATAAGAGAGCAAAGGAATTTTAATCATTTCTCTAATGCTCTCCCCCTCCACCCATTTACACTTTAGCTGAAGCTAACATGAACAAATGTGAGTGGTTGTTAGTTTAGGTGCATTGCTATTATATTATTTTTTACCTGTTCCATTGTTTTCAAGCTGTTCACAATAAAAAAAAAAACACACTCAGATTTCCAAAGGAAGCCTAACTTGTCCATCCACACTAAGATTTTTGGCTAGGTATACAGGTAAACTACAAAGTTAGATAGAGAGATGATTAATATACAAAATGTTAGGTAATATACAAAAAGATAAACAGAACTAATAACTAAAAAGATAATGGATGAAAAAGAGAGATAGATGAATAAATGGAATGGAGAGGTGGGGATGTTTTTTTTGCTTTTTGCTTTTTTAACCAGTGGTTGACATGGTGATTTTTCACTTGATACTTTTTCCAGTAATCATTAGAACAGTTTTGTGCCAAAATCTCCCTGCTGTGCTCTACTACTTTAGGCCATTTCATATCACTTATGTGTTAGAGTGCATTTTGTCCTTAACCTTGCCTGTGCCCCAGAGTATTTCTCGAGTTAAAATGTCCAGTGTGTTTCCCATTAACCTCTGAATTCCTACCCGGGTTCAGTCTTACAACCCTGAAAAATGCCTCTTTTCATTTTAGCCAACACCAAGCCTGCTTCCAGAGCATTGAAAGCTGGCAAAAAAGAATTATCCAAATAAGAATTCCTCTGAGAAGAGAGTCCTGGGAGGTGAATCTACAGTTCAGAAAGCCTATTCAGATGAAGGGAAAGCTATTCAATAATTGTGCATGAGACAGTTGGCCTTGTCTGTCCTTCAGCTTTGTAAAAATGATAACTGAAAGATATGCAACATCTTTTATTTAAAAAAATTATTATTATTTTATTTGCCACATCTTGCTCAATTCTGAAGTGGTCAGCATTTTAGAATGGGAACTTTAATGGAAAGACAAAGAAGCTGAGAAAGAGTGTTGTTTCTGAGCAGTGACATCACTGTGTGGGAATAAGTATTGTCTTACACAATGGAATGTATTCTATCCCTCCTCTGAGAGGGAATTTGGCTTGGTATGCAAATTAAAATATTGTTTTGAAAAATCTCTTGCATCAATTGACCAAAAATCCCAGAGAACTTTTGATTGCTGTTTGCTCGTCCATTGTTGGCATCACAGTTGACAGGAGGTTTGTCTGGGCCATGTGCTCAGACTCAGATGGGATCCAGTTCAGCAGTATTGCCCTTTGGCAGAGGCAAAGAGCCCTTAAGTTCCTGCGGGTTTCTGGTCCTCTGCTTTTACCAAGCCTCCGAGAAAGGAAGGCTAGGTTACTTGAAATTCTCACAGCCCCTTAAGTGCATTTAGAATGTGTGTGCTACTTTGTTCTCCTTTGGTTGTGAAGCTGGCAGGAGAAGAGATGGGCTTGTGATGCCAAGTGGTCTTCCTCTTCTTTCAAATTTATTCTGAAGAGTCCATTCCCAATATGAAGTCTTCCAGTCTCAGGTTCTGCAACCTGGAAATAATTCTGAAATGTTGTCCATTGCAAGACCTCTCTGCTGTCCAGTACAAGACAGTGCAAACAGGTAAAACAGTGATTCAACCTTCCTAATGCCTCGACCCTTTCATATAGTTCCTCCTGTTGTGGTGACCCCCACAACCATAGAATGATTTTCATTGCTACTTCATCACTGTCATTTTGCTACTATTATAAATTGGGTGATCCCTGTGAAAGGGTCGTTCACCCCCAAAGGGGTTGAGACCCACAGGTTGAGAACTGTTGGGTTAAAGGTTCTCATGTGCCAACCAAAAGGTTGGAGATTCAAGTCCACTCAAAGGTCACTCAGAAGAAAGGTCAGGTGATCTACTTTCAAAATATCAGTCACCCACACCCTTACAGAGTACAGTACTACTCTGAACCATAAGGGCTCATTATGAGTTGGAGCTGACTTACGGCAACTGGTCACTGCGGTCCAGTGTCAGTGACTGATGTCACCAACAGCTCATACTTCCCTTGGGACAGGTGGTTCTAAAAGAGCAGATCTGCCTCCGCAGCATCAGGATCCCCTGGGAACTTGTCAGGGAGAGAGTCTCAGATCATCCAGGCCTAGTCAGATGGACCCCAGGACTCTGATTGAACATGTCTTCCAGAGGAGTCGAAGCTCTTCACAGGAACCTGCTTACTTGGAAGTGCTTTACTCTTCCTCCCCCTGCTGTGGCTGAGATCCAAACGCCCAACCAATTTGTCATGTAATTGCTTGTAGGCCAATCATTTAAAATGATTGGTCAATGTAAGCAGAGGACCTTGAATGTTATTATTTTAGAATTCTTTGGAAAATAAGAAGCTCTCCATGGCAAAATACATGCGGTCATTCTTGGTTGGGAAAAATAGAACAGGGGTCTGGGGAAGGGTGTGTCACCAGGTGCTGATGAAGACTCCTAGCAACCTCGGTCATGCACAACAGAACCAAACCTTGCCCGGCCCTACGCCATCCTCTGTATGGCTGCAGAGTCTGAGCTCATTGTTGGAATCATTGTGTCAATCAGTTTCGTGGGGGGAATTCCTCTTTTGTGTTGACCCTCTAACCCACATGACATCCATTTCTGGTCCTGGTTTCTTCAAAGTAGGGGAGACAAAGTCTCATCCTCCAGGCTTTTTGCGAGATGATCTAGAACTCTTCTGTGGTGTAAGAGGGAAGATGTATGCCTTTTGTGTTGAAGGGCCTGGAACTCTGGTGGTGTAGTGGGTTGGTAATAGAAAGGCCAGCCACTCAAAACCACCAAGCGCTTTGAAGGAGAAAGATGGGGCTTTCTCCTCCCCTAAAGAGCTCGAGTCTCAGAAACCCACAAGGACTAGCATCCAACTGTGACTGATACTAGCCCCTGTTCTGCTTTGTTCGTGTTCTCTCTCTCTCTCTCTCTCTCTCTCTCTTCCTCTCACCCTTCTCCTTTTTGGAATTCCTTCAAACAAAGGTAAATTTTACTTACTTGGACATTGTGTTTATTATCACCCTATAGAATTTGAAGTCTTGGAAATGCGACCAGCAACCACAGAAGGCATTTCAAAACATTCTACTAAGGACAGTTTATTTGACATCAGATTCTGACCAGAAATGCTTCATCCAGATTTTCTCTGGTAGCCTGATATATTTGAGGTACACAGAGGATCAACAAACACATTCTTATTGTGAATGGCCAAGCATTACACCATGCTGGGATTACCTGTGACCACCTGCACCCGTTTATTCTCTGCCCAGTTTAAACTCCATTTATTTATATAGTTGTATGTTCAGTTGAGGTGATTGTTAGAAAATCCAGAGGGTTCAATCATTCTTTTAGCTTAAGCAGTTTTTTGTTTGTTTGTTTGTTTTCTTGTTGTCAATTCTGATGCTTAATGACTGTCACCTCATCCTCTCACAGAGTAGCTGGTAGGTGCAAACAGCAGCCCTATCAGTTAGCAACCAAGTGCTTTAACCAAGTGCTTTAACCACTGCATCACCTGGACTCCTTGGCTAAAGTTATACCTGGCATATAATAGGTAACTCTGGTTAAATGAATTTATCTTTAAAGTTTCCTTAGGTTGATTACAATTTCTCCTTGTTTTAAACAATGAATCTGTATGGATTTTAAAGTTAATTTGTCAATTTGCCTAAATGAGGTCCTCCTGGGACTTAGATTGGAATTTTATTGGCGAGTACGGACATTTTTATATCCTTAAGCCTTTCCACACACTTTTCTGCATGTATGTTTTTGTAGAATGGATAACTTGGACAGATATTGCTGCTTCAAATGGGATATGAATTTTTAAAATGTAATTATTACTGTCAAAAATGTTTTCCAATAGGACTTCTACAGTATATGGAACCATCAATAATGTATGATGGTGCTGACACTACTGCTCCTGCTGCTGGTGGTAATGGGTGGGTGGGTGATGGGAGTGATGAGGGTGGTGATAATGATGGTGATATGTAGGGGTGCTGATACTTGGATTCCAAAGAATCAGGACTAGTTCGTCTACAATTATTTGTTTTAGCTTTGATTACTCCCAAATATCTGGTCACCTTCAAATTTTGCCATTCCACATCTTAAGTGTCTTAAGCAATCCTGACTCTGCTGTTAACCATATATTAGGAAAATCTTGTGATTGCCACCAACACAGTGGATCAATCCATTTAGGTGTTTGTTTTGTGATGTTGAGTGGTGCCTACTTACTTAAATAGGAATACCCCAACGAAAAGCCCAATTGGTGACCATTGTGTCAATTCAGACTCAGGACAACTGTGTTCCACAGGGTCTTCAAATGCCAATTTTTTTTTAATTTGGGGGCTCATACAACTCATTACAATCCACAATCCATTGTGCCAAACACATTAGTACATTTGTTGCTATCATCATTCTCAAAACATTCTCTTTCTATTTGAGTCCTTGATATCAGCACCTCATTTCTCTCCCTCTTTCCCCCACCACAAACCCTTGATAATTTATAAATTATTATTATTTTGTCATGTCTTAACACTATCTGATGTTTCCTTCCACCCACTTTTCTGTTGTCCATCCCCCAAGGAGAGAGTTATATGTAGATCCTCTTTATCTTCCACCTTCCCTCCACCCTCTTGGTTATCACCGCTCTCAGCACTGGTCCTGAAGGGATTCATCTGTCCTGGATTCCTGATGTTTCCAGTTTCTATTCGTACCACTGTATATCCTCTGGTCTAGCTGGATTTGTAAGGTAGAATTGGGATCATGATAGTGGAGGGAAGGAAGCATTAAGAAAATTAGAGAAAAGTTGTATGTGTCATCATTGCTATACTGCACCCTGAGTGACATGTTTCCTTCCCGTGACGCTTCTGTAAGGAGATGTCCAATTGCCTACAGATGGGCTTTGGGTCCCGACCCTCCACTCCCCCTCATTCACCATGATAGACTTTTTTGTTCTTTGATGCCTGATACCTGATCAAATCCACACCTCATGATCAAACAGCCTGATGTGCTTCTTCTGCATGGACTTTGTTGGTTATCAACTAGATGGCTGCTTGTTTAATCTCAAAGTCTTTAAGACTCCAGACACTATATATTTTGATAGTCAGGCACCATCTGCTTTTTTCACCACATTTACTTATGCACCCACTTTGTCTTCAGTGATTGTGGCAGGAAGGTGAGCATCATGAAATGCCAGTTTAATAGAAAAGCATGTTCTTGCAGTGAGGGAATACTTGAGTGGAGGCCCAATGTCCATACTAAACCTATAATATATGCACATAGATCTATTTCCCCATCATCATGTTGAAATATATTTACATATGTACATGCCTGCATTTAGACCTCTATAAATGCCCTTTGCCTCCTAGTTCCTTCTGTTTTCCTTTTGTTTCCTAGTTCCTTTTGTTTCCTCTTGCCCCACTATCATGCTCAGTCTTCATTTTGGTTTCAGTAATTCCTCTCAGTTACATTGTCCCAGATCAAGCTCCTGCCAGGCCTCCTACACACTCCTCGCCACCAGTTTTGGATCACTTGTTGTTCCCTTGTCCCTGGGTTTGTTAACACCCACTTCCTTTCCCCTGTCTCCCTATCATCCATGTGCCCTGAGAACCGTTGGTTCCATTGTTTTCTCCTCCAGATTGCTTACATAGACCTTCTTATATAGGTATACATGCAGAAGTAATAATATGCACAAAAACAAGACAGAGCAAAACAAAGCAACAAAAGAAAACAAAACGATGACCAAAAAAGGGAAAGTCTATAAATAGTTAAAGGTCTGTTTATTGACCTTTACGAGTGTTTTCCAGTTAAGTCTGATGGGGTGCCATGCTTTAGCCTCAAAGTCTATTTTTGGTACTTCCTCAGGACTCCCTTGCTCTGTTCCTCTTTCTGTTCTGTTGCACGCCCTTAGTGTTTTGCTTTGGAGTGGTGGGGTCAGATTAGGTGCAATTTCTACACTGTGTCTTCAGTGCTATCCCATAGGGTTATGGGTCAGTGGGGGGGGGTTGTGTCTCATAGTGGGGTTGCAATGGCAGATTTTTTGGGGACGTAGATCACCAGAACTTTATTCCAACAAGCTTTCGAGGGGACTTGAGCTGCCAACTGTTGAGTTAGCAGCTGAGTATGTTTGCAGTATTCAGGGTTTCCTTTTAGGAATAAGCAATCTTCTTAGAGTTGATTCTGACTGCACAGTAATCCTGTAGGGTTTCCCAACTGTAATCTGTACAGGAACAAGCAACTTCATCTTTCTCCCGTGGGTGTCCAGTGGGTATGAACTGCTGATCTTGTGGTTAGCTGCCCAACTCTTATTCTACAGTATCACCCAAGAATGGGGACTCCTATCACCCAAATGACAGCAGATAACCTGTATAAGGGAAGGAAAGCTTCTCTTATAAAAAAAGAGGGTTGCCTACTGGTTCGTGCTTCTGTAACTGCCTTGCCGTTTATCAGAAATTCCTCAGTATTCTTATTTCCTAATACATCTCCAGGTGTGTGAATGTGGGGGCATTTCTCAACCTCATTGGCAGTGAACTTAGGTAATCATTGGACATCAGGAGTTAATGGGCTGCCTCCATTTTATATTTTCCTCACAGTGTTGAATCAATGGCCCAACGGGCTTACTTACTAATCTGTAGTGAACTCGTTCACTACCAGTGCACTTGCCTTGCTTATTGGGTAATCACTCTCACCTGGTTATGTCAATACAGCTCTTCTGGCACCCTGTGTCAGTCTGGGTAGCCTAGAGAAACAAATTCATAAACACTCATATGGATATGCATATGGATATACAAGAGGAATGCAACATTGAGAAAGCATCCCAACCCAGTCCAGTCCAAGGTTATAAGTCTGATATCAGCCCATATGCCCAATACCAGTCTATAAAGTCTCCTTCTGGCTCACGAAGCACATGCAATGACACTAGGACAATCACAGGCCAGTAGGTGCAGAGTCCTGTGTGTCCAGCAGCAGTAGAAGCATCCCGGTGCTGGAAGACGTCTCCTCATGGCTCCTCGTTTCCAGGACACAGGGTCCATCAGCAGTATCCATTGGTGGTAGAAGCATCTCAGCACTAGTAGGGGTCTCTCTGTGGCTTTTCCTGGCTTCAGAGGTCTGGTTCCTTCAGGGTAAGCCCATGTGGCTTCTCCTCTGGCTCCTCCAGTTCCTAGGACTCAGGGTCTATGCTGCCATCTTGTCTTGTCAGTTGAGTGCCTCCCAGGAACTGAGTCAAGTCTCTCTCCTCCAACTGGGAAATACCACGAGACTTCCAAGAATTCTCAGGAGAAGGTCATGTCCACACAGAGGCCTCTTTGGCTATCTCTAGATTGACAGGCTAGACTCCACCCCTACACTCCCAGTGATGAAATTGACACATGAGTACATGACTGCCACAATCACCCTGTGTTTGGCCCTTCTGCTTAAATTGGCAAAGCTCTGAGTCAATTGAAAGGATCTTCTGTTGGTGTGTGTGTGTGTGTGTGTGTATGTGTGTGTGTTGTCTGTGTGTCTTTGACAAAGTACATATTTGTGACCCTGAGATTTAATGCCACTAACTCTCTTAGAATGACACCTGATTGATTGCAATGATGCTCATATATATTATACGATGCTAAACCTTGACATTCCTTGCCTTATAAAGGAAGTGTTTATCCTGTATGATAAGCTTTGAAAGATGAATGAAGGATTTATGGCAGTCATACATTCCTTAGAGACAGCGATTCCAGTGTATTTCCCCCAAATTAGAGGCTCTAGAGCTTTTGCATACAGATAATAGTTTTATGTATTATCTTAAAAACTGGCAAAGACTTTAGACTTTTGAAATATGTTGATAGGGGATGCAAAATGCCTTACTATCATTAAAACTTTACCATCTTTCATAATGTTATTGCCCAAAGGTCACTCCAGGACAGAAAGTGTGAGAAGCTTTTCCTTGGTGTCTGCCTAAAAAACTGACTTAAGCCCGACGGAGCCCTTAGGGAAAGACATTTTCTCCATCTGAATATGGAGATTGGTCCCAGTCTATTTCAGAAAGAGGCTGCCTGGCCTGACTCACCTCTGCTTGGCTCTCAGGCAGGCTGCTCCTTCTAACTGATGTGGACTGAAGTGTTGGCCAGGCCCCTTTGTGTGGCCTATTGCTCTGGTGACAGATGATTCCAGAAAGGCTGCTATCTGCCTTGTAGGATGCCTCTGGTCAGTGATATCCTACATCAGAGAAGATGTCTTGGTTTTGAGTTAATATAAGAAAACAATATGCCTTTCCTAAATTCCTACTTTGGATTTTAAGGACTCTTCCTGTTTTCATTGCTGGGACCCTATCTTGCCTGATTTGAACTTGGAAATGTAGAATGTTGAAGCCTGAACCATGCATTCATGGAGAAAGAGAGGTAACTTCTAGACATTGCGAATGTGTTACTGATGGTCAGTCGATTCCAGCACACACTGGTTGAGGAGAACTGGCTGTAAAGTTTGCAATGGGATTGCCAGCTCTTCTCTCATGGAGCTGTTGGGTGGGTTTGTACCAGAAACCTTTAGATTCACAGCCAAGTGCTTAACTGCTGCACCACTAGGGCTCCTTATAGAGAATATTACACTAAAGAAAAAAGCTACTTGAGTGATGAACAGGGAAGTTTAGTTGGACCTAAACCCTCAACGTGCCACATCCCAACAGCTGGGAGAGAACTGGTTAGAAATGCAGGTGTTTGGACCCCACGCCAGAATGAGAGAATCGGGATCTTGATTTGAACAGAATGAGATAATCAGGATCTTGATTTGAACCCTGTAAACAAGCACTCCTTGCGTACACCGGAAAGTGGGAGAAGAGCTGTCCTCAACAGTATTAAGACACAAGATGGGCTTCCCCACATTGCCTCCTACGACATTCCCTCTTTATTTTATTTTTATTTTTTTGTGGGCATCACTGCCCTCTGGTGGGAGTAGGAGGCCCAGCCTTGCTCCTGGAGAGCTGCTGCTGGATGTGAACAGTCAACCCTGTGGGCCGCAGTCCCGCACACAACCACTATGCCACCGGGGCTCAACCCTGACATTCCCTTTTTATGACCAGCCCCATTTCAGAGTAGCCTCCCAGGGAAGCCTCTGCACAGACTTGTATTGGGAAACTTGAGATGACAATGGTCAGGAACAGCACAATCCAACAGTCTGTGGTAGAACTTGAGCAAACTGGCACAACTGACGGTCTCCGGGTGGCTAGAGTGGGGATCCCTGATGGTTCCAGGGCTGACCCCGGCCAATGACAGCGGACTGGAGAGATGAGGGCAGTGTGCACATCAGCAGGTTTGGGATGAATCAGGCTAAGAGAACTGACTACAGATGGATGAAAGAACGATCAGACTTCAGGAGCCAGATTGTACCGCTTTATGGCAAGTCCTGTCGTGTCTGTACCCAACTGTTCAAGGTCGCACATAAGAGAACTATTGTAGCTTTGGGGTGGAGAGGAACCCTGCTGGACATGGCTTTTACTTCACATGTCATAGACTGAACATGGAGTTGACTCAGTCTCCATAGTTTGACATGATGCTATTTGATCCCGTGTATCTTAAAATTGAGGTAGGACTGAGCCCCGATGGCATAGTGGTTATGTGCGGGAGTGCGGCTCACTGGGTTGGAGCTTCAAATCCAGTAGCAGCTCTCCAGGAACATGGTTGGGCTTCCTACTCCCACCAGAGGGCAGTGATGCCCCCCCTAAAAACAAAACAAAACAAAACCAAAATTGAGGCATAATTAGGCTCCATTCAGTTGTAAAAATATTCATTTAGTTCACTTTTAGTGTCAGCCTGCATGAAGCACCCAAAAATAAAATATAGAACACTTCTAACATTCCAGAAAGCACCCTGGGACCCCTTTCCAGTTCACTCAATTAGCTTAGTCATCACACAGTCTTTTGCCTGTCCTAGAACCGCATAGCTCATGACCATCAAATTGATTCTGACCGACAGTGGCCCCTATAGGACAAAGTAGAACTGCTCTTTAGGAGTCCCAAGTCCGTCTTTTCTAGAAGCTGACTGCCACAGCTTCCTCCCACAGAGCAAATGATAGCTTTAAACGGCCAACTGTTGGGTTAGTGGGAAAGGACGTGGCCTCTGTACCAACAGGGCTTTTGGTTATCAGGAGGGACAAGTCCCCAGAGAAGGACATCATGCTTGGTGGAGTGGGGGGAGGGAGCGGGTCAGCAAAAAAAAAAAAAAAAGAGGTAGCCCCTTGTTATGTGGCTGTACTCAAATATAACAATGATGAGGGTGGTGTAGTAGTGGGCAGTGTGCTTTCTGCTGGGCATAGCACAGGGTCACTGGGAGTCATAACCAGTAGTGAGATTCAGCCAGTTTGTGTTGGTTTGACTGAACCATTACCTAATGTTTTGTTGGGTTCTGTGAACCGGTTGTCACAATGGCACTTATAATCAGGGTTTTCTCTAAGGTGCATTTCCGCAAATCACAAGTTTATATTCCTTAACTCTTTGATAGCTTTTGTCTGTGCAACAGCATGTTCTAAGTTCTTAATGTTCATTCTGTCCATCAGAATAAAAAATCAGACAGATCTGTGCTTGCAATATGTATTTGTTCACTTTGTAAAACTCATTTTACTTTTAAAAATGCTTTTATTAGGGGCTCTTACATCTCTTATTATAATCCATACATTCCTCCAATGTGTCAAACACACTTGAACATATGCCATTATCGTTTTTCAAAGCATTCTCTTCTCACTTGAACCCCTGATATCAGCTCCCCATTTCTTCTCTCTCCTTTCCCCGTCCGCCATATCTCACAAGCCCTTGGTGAGTTATAGATTATTTTTTCCATATCTTAAATTGTTCTCCCTCACCCACTTTTCAGTTATTTGTCCTCCTGGTAAGGGGTTCTAGATGGATCCTTGTGATCGATCTCCCTTTTCTCCCTCCCACTCCTAATCCTCCTGCTTTCTCTACTCTCTTTGTTGGCCCTGAGGGGTTTATCTATGCTGGATTCCCTGTGTTGTGGCTCTTATCTGTAGCAGTGTGCATTCTCTGGTCTAATTGTATTTGTAAGGTAGAATTGAGGTCATGATAGTGGGGGGAAGGAAGCACCAAAGAGCTACAGGAAAGTTGTATGTTTCATCAGTGCTATACTGCACCCTGACTGGCTCATCTCTTCCCTATGAGCCCTCTGTGAGGGGATGTCCAATTGCGTACACATGGACGTTTTTTCTCCACTCCACCCACCCCCCGCACCATCCCCACCATTCACCTTGGGTATGATTTTATTTTGGATCTTAGATGCTTGATTCCTCTTCCTTATAGACACCTCATGATCACACAGATTGGTGTGCTTCTTCCATGTGGGCTTTGTTGCTTCTGAGCTAGATGGCCACTTGTTTATCTTCAAGATGAAATACTATATATATTTAAATTAAAAATCATTTTATTGGGGGCTCATACATCGTTTTTCACAATACATAAATAAACACACTACCAAGCACCCTCACATGTCCACTGTTGTTATCATTCTCCAAACATTCGCCTTTCCCACTGAGCCCTTGATGTTGGTGTTTCCATCATTCCCCCTTTTCCCCTGCTTTCCCCTCCCCACCAACGCTCAATATTCTATAAATTATTATTGGTCTGTCACGTCTTACACTGTCCGACCTCTCTTCCCCAACCCACTCCTTTGATGTCCGTCCTTCAAATAAGAGTTTATGTATATATCCTTGCAGTTGGTTCCGTGTCTCCACCCCACCTTCTCTCCACCCATCCTGCAGCTTCAATCTCACCACTGGCCCGAAGGGGTTCATCCGTCCTGGTTTCCCCATGTCTCCATCTCCACTCTCCACCAGTGTACCTTCTCCAAAATACTACATTTTTATTCCCTTGTGTGTATCACTTCAGTAAACAAGCATATCATATAAAGAGAAAAGGCACCTGACACGCAGAGGGTGATACGCTATCACAGACTCATTTTATCTCTGTGTTACGCCCCAAATTTCCACAATAGATTATGAGTAATTATGTAAGTCCTGAAAGTGCTCAAAGAGCTAAAAATACTATCAAAACAATTGCTGAGAATTTAGCAAAAATGGAAAGGGGTTTTCCAAAGATGAACACAAAATGGTCAGAGAAGTGATTCAACTCTTTAACTATTTCTAATCTATCAAACACAATGATTAATGCCTAATGAACCTACCTTTAAAGGAATGGGATCCTACCCTACAGAGAAAAGATGACTAAACCGATAATATTTGGATAAAAGTGAATAATATTGCAAGTAAGGACACCAATCTAGAAGCGATATGGATTCAGCTTAAGTAACAGTTTTATTTTTTGTTGGGAATTATTTATCAATTTCCATTAATATTTTAAAATTCTTATAACATGATCTAATTTTGATTGCTCTTTTATTCCTTCGATTTAAGCATTAACTGTATCAAATAATAAACTGCCTTTCGATATAGTTTTTAAAAATTCCTAAAGCAGTCCTAAGGACAGCAAACTGTTTGCTAAATTATTTGAATCCCATCACTGGTCATAACCTACTTCACAGCCTCTAACCAAGCAACAGCAGCACTTCATCTAAATGGGTCTGACTTCTTTCACTCAGCATTTCTTTGAGAATCATTCCTATTTTCATATGTATCAATGAAGTGTATATCTTCAGGATTGCTGAGTAGGGTTCTCTTGCATGAACAGATAAGAGTTTTATTCACTTACAGGCTGACAAACATACACATACTCTACAGTTCTGAGCTACTACACAAATGGCTGCTTTGAGAATTTGTGAACAAATCTTTTTGTCCCCCATCTCTTAGATAATTAACAAAGAGTGAAACGTCTGGGCTATAAGATAGCTGTGTATTAACTTTAGTAGAGACGACTGAAACAGTTATCCACAACGATTCTACTATTTATTTTACACTTGGATTAGAAATGTATGAGAGTTCTAGCTGCTTCCTGTTCTCAATATATGATGTCAATTTTTTAAATTGTTATTTGTTTGCATTTCTCTGGCAACTCTGATATTGGCCACCGCTTCATGGACTTATGTGTCTTTCATATGGCGTCCTTTGTGAAAGATCTGTCGGGCTGCCTCTTTCACCCATGTTGTCGGGGGTGGTCTGTCTTTTGATCCTTGACTTGCAGGAGACCCACAGATGGTTTTCTCTCAACACCATGACAAATCCATGCCTTCAGTTTCAGAAAGACAGACATTGCTCCAATGGGCTTTTTTTTTTCAGTTTTGTTTTGGAGGTAGGTCTTGTTGAGCTCAGCAGGTGATCCTTCTGCCTTTGGCATGATAGCCCCAACTAACTACTTGGCAGAAACCCACAGGATTGATTTGATGGGTCGATGAAGACTTGCTCTGTGGCTGAGCTCCTTGGCATTCTTATCAGGCATGCCAGACCACATGCAACTGTTCAACTTTCAATAAGATTTTGGCTGGTTTCTACTTAACCCCATCCATGATGGATTTCTTCTCCATCCCCCATTCTGCACAAAAGGACCATTAGGCCTCTCCTCATCTCTGAAAAACTCATTTTTGTTTGGAAGGTTGTTCATTTGGGGTTTTGCATCCTTTGTTTTAAGATGGGTTTTCTAAACCTTTGATTTTATAGCTCCTTAGGCTTGATACTGTGTCTGAATGAGAATGATGCTCTCTTGTGATGTTCTGCTTCCTAACTAGAAGTGGAAGTTCTAAACATTCCTTTCCTTCCATTCTTCACTTAAATATGTGCCAGAAATGCCCTCAGGATCAAAATCTGGAGAGAGAAACAGCTTGAGCAAGACCAACCAAGAAGTTTACAAAAGACCCGTGTGGTAAGCCAGAGAGTTACAAGAAGAATCACATTATGTTTGGTTCTTGTTCCTAAGGAGCAATCAATGAATATTCAAATCAGAGCAGTCCCACCAATTGTAGAGCAGAGCTGCCCCATTGGAGTTCCTAGGCTTTAAGCTGTCTGGTAGCAGGTCTTTCTCCAGTGGAGCTGCTGGGTGATCTCAAACTGCCAACCTTTAAATTAGTACCCAAGCACTTAGCAGTTATGCCAGCAGGACTCCTTAGACAACTTTACATTTTTACAGTAACAGTTAAGTATTAACAATGCATATATTCAGAATTTGTTCATTATATATTAGTAAATGAAGATATTTCACAAAAATAATATATTTTATTTGAATAAATAGTAAATATTAATTTTAAATTTATTGAAGAAAATAAAATCATTTTACTAATTTTGGTTAACAGGTAGCAACCCAAGCCAGCAGTAGACCTCAAGTCCTTTATAAATAGCTCTCAGACTTCAATTCAACTATTATTCAAAGTTATGTATCCATCAAGAAATTAAAGAATTCAGGCTGAGCCCCGGTGGCGTAGTGGTTGTGCGCGGGACTGCGGCCCACTGGGATGGAGGTTCAATTCCGGCTCCCAGGAGCAAAGGCTGGGTCTCCTACTCCCACCACCTGAGGGCAGGGCTACCTAAAAAAAATATCTCTCTCAAACTTGATCTGTTTGTCTGATGTATCATCTTTGGTTAATTTGTGAAGGGGTGGAGTCTAGCCTGTCAATGAGGTCACAGCCAATGAGGCCTCTGTGTGGGCACAGTCTTCTCCTGAGGATTCTGGGAAATCCTGTCTGGAGGTGGGACCAAGCTTTCCCGTGAGATGTTACCGATGACAAGCCTAATGGAGCTATGCTGATGCAGCCAGTGCCCTGGACCTGGAGGAGTCAGGTGGAGACCCACATCAGCCCTGAGATACTGCTACCACCACTGAATCCATAAGACTTTTCATCCAGTGGTCTGTCATCTTCCTGCACTTGGTATCATTGAATGTGTTCGTGAATCGAAAAAAGAATTTATAGACTGGTATCAGACATATGGGTTAATATCAGACTTATGGACTCGATCTAAACTGGGCTGGGATGTTTTCTTAATATAGAATTACTCTTTATATAAAGCTCTTTCTTATACACGAGTGTCTCTGGATTTGTTTCTCTACTCAACTCGGACTAACACATCTGACATTGAAATAAAAACCATGCTATGTCATGAGGTTACTGAGAAATTAAAGGAGTTAATATATGTAAAATATTTAGAGGTGGGAGAAACTTCTGGGAAGATGGCGACTGAGTAACACCCACTAAAGGGACTAAGCAGAGATCATCCCAGGAGAATTACTGAGAGAGAAATTAAACACTGCCGGATCATAGGAGGAGCATCATAAAGATAAGTAGACATAGCTCCACAAGGTTTTGAGGGGCTGGGGGCTTTGGGCTTACCATGGTGAAGACTGCCTAGATTTTGACCCTAGCACTGCCACTTTCTCTGCCAGAGCTGCAGCCAGGAGAACTGGCGCCAACACAGGGGCTTTGTCTCAACAGAGTCACAGCTTGCAGCCAGCAAGGGGTAGGGATTGAACCCTTGCAGCCCTACACTCAGGGGTCGGCGCTCAGTTATATAGCTGCTTTGGATTCCCTTATTTCTCTTTATCCCCCCACAGTTTCAATAGGCTTGATTTCTTGGTCTTTTTTCCACTTGGTCTTTTCCAGTTTGACTCAGACGCCATTATGGATCACCAGACCACTCCCCTTAGGATTGGGCAATTACACCTGCTACACCCAGCTGGGAGAGCCCCACTCTGTGCACTGTAGCCTGAGGCTGGAGAAGTCCACCCATCTTTCACCTTGGGATATTCTGCCCAATTTCCTACAGGGGAATTCCAGCCTCTGTGGGTGGGAGAACTCTTATATGTCCTCTGTGGTTCCTCCTGGCTGAGGGAACTTCCTCCTGCTTGCCTTGATGCCTTGCGAGGCCAGGGTGGTTTGGCTGTTGCTGGCCGAAGTTTCATACTGCTGCAGGAACCATTGCAGTGATCTGCCTGATTGGGGCTCTGTCACTCACAGTTCACAGTGCTCTACACTGGAGTGGGTATCCCACTAGCCTTCTATAGCACTCCCCTTGCAGTGGGCACCCTGTCACATCCCCTGCAGTGTCCCAGGCTGCTGTGGGCTGCACCATCATGGCTCCTTGTAAGATTGTGCAGTACAGTGTCATCCTTGTGAGTCCACAACAATCCAACCAATGGCCCATTGAGAGGACCATCCAACTTTCCCTCCAAATAATGGAATGTTGGTTCACTAGGGAAATAGTGAAGCAAGAAGTGGATAAAGTGGTAGGCCAATTCCATAGAGAAATTAGTCACAAGAAATTCAAAGACACATTCCTACAAGTCTCCCAGAGAGAGTCAGTGCTCTTTGACTCACTGGAAAATGGCACCTGGTTCCTCTAAAACAATGTAACACAAACAGCAATCAAACCCAACAACCTCAATGAAAAATCAGGAGAAACAAGAGATAAAGGCAGAAGATGTCCTGAACCTAACGACGTGCCTAGAAGAAGCAGACTTTGATATCTTGCAGAAAGAAATTTTCAGAATGCTGCTTGCAGTCTTACAAGATATGAGGAAGACAATACAGAAAAAGGATGAATTGATAGATGAGATAAAGTCCACACACCAAAGGGAAATACAAGAGCTTAGGGATGAGATAACAAAAACAAACAGCTGACACGAAGACTTCCTGAATTGAGTGGAGGAAGGAAGCTGAAAACTGCACCAGTGACCAGAGGATAGCCAAGCGAACTTTAACAAAGACGAACAAAATTCTAATAAGATCTTCAGAGAAACTGAAGAAAATGCAAGAGCTTCCTCTGATGCTATGAAGAGGAACAACATCAGAATTATTGGACTACTGGAGGAAGACACAACAAAGAACTACAAAAATAGTCAAGGGGATTCTTGGAGGGAAACTTCCCCAGCTTAATGAATAAAAACCAGGCAACCATTCAGGAGGCTGAAAGAACACCAGCTAGACTCAATCACAAGAAGTCACTAAGACACATAATAGTTAAACTATTCAACTTTGAGGAAAGGTAGAAAATTATGAGAGCAGTTAAGGAAAAATAAGCAATCATATATAAAAGTCCTCAAATAAGCATATACTCAGACCTATCAGTGGACACTATGATGAAGAGGGGAGAGTTGAGTAATATATTCCAAAAATTGAAGGAAAATAATGCAAATCCAAAAATATTCTACCCAAGCAAATGATCTATCAAGATAGATGGAGAAGTAAAAGTTTTCCCAGACAAGGAAAAATGCAAAGAATACGTTAGAAGAAACCTAGCCTTACAAAAGATCCTTTCTAACCCAGTATGGGCAGGAGAACAGCACTCATCTATCATAAATAGGAGATCACCACATAGGACAAGCTTACCCAGAGGGCAACAAAAAGAAAACGGCCCTGAAAATCGTAATGCTTTAAGGGTGGAAAGAAGTCAAGAATGATCAACCCACATGCACACATGTACAACACACTGAAACGAAAGATAGGCAGGGAAACACCCAGTACAAAATGTATAAGATGACATAGCATATTCCACAGATTGAGATAATAACCCTAAATATCAATGGACATGCATGGGATATGCATGACTAGAGCACATGAGAACAAATGAAGGGGAGGAAGAGAGATTGGAGTGGATTCTGGCCCACAGAGCCTTGAGGATGATATCCCCACTCAGAATAGTCAATGCCCAGAGAGGACCAAAATGCTGGCCCCACTATGAAACACAGAGTCTCTCGCTGAACTAAGGCCCTATGGGGATAACAATGGAGAAGCAGGGTCAGAATTGTACCCTGTCTGACCCCACTACACCATGGCAAAACACTAAAGGTGTGCAGCACAGCTTGGAATTCTTGAGGGAAGGCCAGGAATGTACTTTGAGGTCAGGTTGTGGCACCCCATCGGACTCAATGAACATATCTTGAACTATTTACAGATTTTATTTTGTTATTATTATTTTAATTTTAAACATATATATATGTATATATCATTGGGGTTTTTTTTGTTGTCATTGTTTTATTTCCTTTGGTCGCTTCATCTTGGATGCCTTGTTTTGTATATATATATATTGCTATCTCTGCAGGTCTATCTAGATAAGGTAGGCTGGATGATCAGTCTGGAGGAGAGAACAATGGGACTGATGGTTCTGGGGGAACATGGGGAAGTGGGAGAAAGGAGGTGGTGTTGACCAATGCAGGGATAAGGAAACAGCAAGTGATTCAAAATAAATGACTAGGTGAATGTGAGAGGCCTGATAGGGACTGATCAAAAGTGATATAACAGAGAGAAATTACTGAAACCCAAATGAAGACTGAGCCTGATAGTGGGACAAGGGGAAAATAAAAGGAAATAGAGGAAGTAACAGGGGGGGGGCAGTAAAGGGAATTTATAGAGGTCTAAATATGGGCATGTACATAGGTGAATATATTTATATATGATGATGGGGAAATAGATCTACATGCATATACTGTTAGAGTTAGTATTAAGACAGCAAATGGGCATTGGGCCTCCACCAAGTACTTTCTCAATGCAGGAACACTTTGTTCTATTAAATTGGCATTCCATGATGCTCACCTTCCTGACACGATCACTGAAGAAAAATGTGTGCATAAGTAGTCAAGAAAGCTGATGGTGCCCGGCTATCAAAAGATATAGTGTCTGTGGTCTTAAAGGCTTGAAAGTAAACAAGCAGCCATCTAGCTCAGAAGCAACAAAGTCCACATGTAAGAAGCACACCAGCCTGTATGACCACAAAGTGTCAAAGGGATCAATTATCAGGCTTCAAAGATCTAAAAATCATAACATTGCGTGCCCACCTTCCTGATATCATCACTCACGATAAATGTGTGCATAAGCAAATGTGGTGAATTAAGCTGATGGTGCCCAGCTATCAAACGATATAGCATCTGGGGTCGTAAAGGCTTGAAGGTACACAAGTGACTATCTAGCTCAGAAGAAACAAAGCCCACATGGAAGAAGCACACCAGCCTGTGTGACCATGAGGTGCCAAAGGTATCAGGTATCAGGCATCAAAGAACTAAAAAGTATATCATTATAAATGAGGGGGAGTACAGATTGGGAACCCAAAGGCCATCTGTAGGTGAAGTGACATCCCCTTCCAGAAGGGTCGCAGGGAAGAGATGAGCCAGTCAAGGGGCAGTGTAGCAACAATGAAATATGCAACTTTCTTCTAGTTCTTAAATGCTTCCTCCCACCCACTATTATGATCCCAGTTCTACCTTACAAATCCAGCTAGACCGGGGATGTACACTGGAGCAGGAAATATGGGGAATTCAGGATAGATGATCCCTTCAGGACCAGTGGTGAGCGTGTTGATACCAGGAGGGTAGAGAGAAGGTAGAGTAGAAAGAGGGAACCAATTGCAGGGATCTACATATAACCTCCTCCTGGAGTACCGACAGCGGGAAAGTGAGTGAAGGGACACATTGGACAGTGTATGATATGACAAAACAGTGATAATTTATAAATTATTAAGGGTTCATGAGGGAGAGGCAGTGGAGAGGAAGGGGAAATATGCGGAGCTGATACCAAAAGCCTAAGAAGAAGGAGGATGTTTTGAGAATGATGATGGCAACAAATGTACAAATGTGGTCTGCATACAATAGATGCATGTATCGATCATGATGGGAGTTATATGAGCCCCCAATAAATGATTTTTAAAATGCTTAGAGGTGTACTAGGTACATAGCAAATTCTCAATATATAATAGCTCTTATTAATAACAGTATAGCACTAATAGTGATAACTCTTAGTACAAGTAGATGAAGCATCTTTATCAATAGTTTAATTTTTCTCAATCCCTTTTGCATCCTAATTTAACCAAAGTCAAAGCTCTTAAGGTATCAGCAAGTGTTAATAATAGCCAGTGTTGAGATTGAAATAATCTATCATCTGGTTACTGCCTTAATGACCATTTTAAGTATAAAAAATAATATACTGAAAGGTGGTTTATTATTTCATACAGTTGATACTTAAATAATAACAATAAAAGAGGCAAGCAAAACTAGATTTTCTTATGTTTTAAAATATTAATAAAATATTAAATAGTACCTGACAATAAAACTGTTACTTAAGATATTCCAGCAGTGGAATTCAGCCAATTTGAGTTGGTTTGGCTGAACTGATAGATGCCTTATTTTTGTTGAGTTCATCGATCCAGATGTTCATACCTTAGAACAGTGGTTCTCAACTTGTGGGCCCCAATATCTTTGGGGATTGAACTAACCCTTTTACAGGGCTTATCTGATTCATAACAGCAGCAAAATGACAGTGATAAAGTAGCAACAAAATAATTTTATGGCTGGGGGGGGGGGGAGGGTCGCCATAACATGAGGAACTGTATGAAAGGGTCAGGGCATTAGAAAGATTGAGAACTACTACGTTGGAGAGAACTCTGATTACAAGTGCTCCTTGAACTGAATATAACCAACCAATGCTATATATATGATCCACAAACATGTCATGTAACTATGCCTTAAAAATTGGTACTTGTGATAATCATTAATATTGGTCAGTACTGTCTTTTGTTCTTCTGCATTTGAGTGGGGCTGAACCTTTGTGCCATCTTGATGGGAGGCATGCAATGTGACTTGCATTGGCTAATGCAATGTTACTGGAAATGTGTCATTATGAGTTGGCTGACAATACAACATGCTTTCTTTCTCCTGCCATGATGAACAGGGATGTAGTCAGTTGAAGTGTCTCTGAATCAGGGTGCATAAGAGTAGAATCCTAGCTCACTGGTGCCGGATGGGTATATACAAAAAAAAATGAAACTTTGCTTCAATCCGTGCCAAATGTGAAGTTGTTTGTCACTATAACATCACCAAATCTGTCCTTATTTGGTTCTGTATTGTCACAAGATCTAGCCCAGACTTTCTTCTCTACTGTGCTCAGATTGAAGTGTGTTGAGTCTAGTGGGTGTGTTGGGAAAGAGTTTGGAGGGTGAAAGAGACTTAAGTGCGAGAATCTGAGAATGAGTTCCAGCCAAGTCTATCACAAGCACTAAAGACCCAATTGCCCACATCTGCCCAGAGTGCAGATATGAGATCGGAAGGAAGAAGCTGGCAGTTCAAGTGGAAAGGTTTGAAGATGAGTAAAGGTGAGCATGGAGCAGGAACCGAGGAAAAACCTGGAAACAGATAAGGGATCTGCCCATGATGGTCCATGGACTATGAAAGGGAGAGCCAAAGGGCTGCCTTATTGGTTGCAGCTGTTTGGGCATGTGGGGCCTGCGTGGATGAAAGTCAGAAGGTCAAGTCCACCTTGGAGTGAATTCTTTTGGGTGAGTTGGTCGTTACACGTACAGGTTTCCTCGACACACTGAGGTTCTGCTCTGGAGAAAGGGGTTCATTCCTTGTCCTGTGTTGAGCATCTCCTGCTCCAGGTTTAAAGGAACCCCACTTGCCTTCTGATGAGCTGGAAGATCACACTCACTCTGCCAGAGAGAATCACTTCTGAAACACTGCATCTCATCCTTTGGCTCCTCTTTAAGATGCATTGTCATTGAAATCACATAACTCTCCGTGTATGTTTTTAATTGGGTCAGCAATGTTAATGTGGCAGCCATGTAAGCAGAGTATTTTTTAAAAAAATTCTTCCAGTCCTTTTGGAATTCAGCTCATGGGCTTAACAGACATGTATTGACATAACTAACTTGTTCAACATGTCTTTCTGTAAGTTATAAGGGAGGAGAAAGTAAAGTTTTGCATTAAACTAACAGATGAGGGATAATATCGTGAAGGTATACATGCTAATAGCACACACAGCCCAATGCGTGTTGTTGTTAGGAGCTGTCAAGGCGGTCTGACTTGTAGTGACCCTACGTATAACAAGAACAAGAAAATCATGGCCGAATCCTGGCAATCCTCAGCGTCATTGCTCGAGCTCATTTTTGTTGCCAGTGTGTCAATTTGTCATATTGAGGGTTTCGTTCTTTTTCACCGACTTTCTATTTTACAGTCATGGTGTCCTTCTTCAGTGAGTGCCTGCTTCCTCCTGATAACTACTCCAAAGTACAAGAGAGAAAGTTTCATCATCTTTGTTTCTAAGGAGGATTCTGGCTTCTTTTGAGACAGATCTGTTTACTCATCTACCAGTTCATGATATAGTTAATATTCTTTGCCAACATCATAATTCAATTCTTCAATTCATAATTCCATTCTTCAATCTTCCTTATTTACTGTTCAGTTTTTGCATGTGTCTGAGGTAACTTGAAATATGATAATTTGGGTTAAGCACATCTTAATTCTCAAGGTGATATCTTTACTTTGTAAAACTTTTAAAGAAATATTTTGCACCAGATTTAAACAATGTAATATTTGTCGTTTGATTCCTTGATCACTGCTCCTAGGGTATTGATTGTGGATCCAAGGAAAATGAAAGTCTTTACAATTTCAAACCTTTTCTACTTTTATTGTGTTATTGGTCCAGTTGTGAGAACATTTTCTTTATACTGAGGTATAATCCATACAGAAGGCTTTATCTTCTATCTTCATTACTAAGTGCTCCAAGTCCTTTTCACCTTTAGCAAGCAAGGTTGTGCCACCTGCATACTACAAGTGGTTAATAATCCTTCCTCCATGCTTGATGCCTTCTTTTTCATATACTCCAGATTCTCAGATTATTGACTCAGTATACAGATTAAATAAGTATGATGAAATTCTACAACCTTGATATCCACTTTTCCTGATTTTAAATCAGACTGCATTACCTTGCTCTGCTCACGTAACTGTCTGTTGGTGTATGCACAGGATTCCCATGACCACTGTTAGATGTTCTGGAATTCCCATTATTCACAATGTTATCCATCATTTGTTATCCACACAGTTTGTATAGCCTTGTATAGTTAGTGAAACACTGGTAACATTTTTTCTGGTAGTCTCAACACCCATTCAAGATCCATTTGACATCAGCAGTGATATGCCTTGTTCTGCATCCTATCCTGAATTCGCTTTTAATTGCCAGTAGTTCCCTGCTGATGTACTGCTGCAGCGATTTTAAATAATGTTCAGCAAAACTTTACTTTTATGTGATATTAATGATATCGTTCAATAATTTCTGCATTCTGTTGGGTCACTGTCTTTTGGGATAGGTACCAGCAGAAATCTCTTCCAGTTGGTCGGTCAGGTAGGTGTCTTCCAAATTTCATGGCATGAATGAGTGAACATCTGGAGTAGCACATTCTTTTGGTGAAACTTTTCAATTGGCATTCCGTTAATTCTTGAGTGATTCATTTTCCATCAATGCCTTCAGTGCAGCTTGGACTTCCTCCTTCAACACCCTCTGTTCTTGTTTACTTGGTATCTCCTGAAATGGCTGAATGTTAGTGAATTCTCCTTGGTACAGTGACTCTGTGACTCACTATGGCAACTTGAGGCATTTTTTTCTTCAGTTCTGTTCGCTTGAGTAATGCTAAGAGTGTAGTTTTTCTCTTTTGGTTTTCGAACTCTAAGTCTTTGTCCTTTTGTTATAATATTTTGCTTTGTCATTTTGCACTGCTCTTTGGAAGCTCTTTTCAATTTCCAAAGTGTAGTGTTATCATGCAATGGAAAGCCGCCTTCTGCTGGGAATGAGAGGTTATTTTACCAAAAATAAAAATAAATAATGGGGGATCTTTCTGTGCATTTTTGGACGGTAAGTAGAATACTATTTTGTTAGACAAGAATAACCAGGATTCTACGAAGAATGTACTCAAGAACCAAATTTTATAAAAGTTGCTTTTAATTTCAGTTGTTCCCTTAAAAATGAAACAGAAAATAGTTGCCTCAGTTTGTTTGTATTTGTGGGTAGTCTGAGTAGACTTAGAGAAACAAATTCATAGACACTCATGTGTATAAGAGAGAGTTGTATATAAAGGAATAATTGTATATTAAGAAAACTTCTCAGCGCAGTCCAGATCAAGTCCATACCTCTTACATTAGCCCATTTGTTTGATACTCATCTATAACTACCGCCTTAGACTCATGCAACACATGCAATGATGCCAAATACAGGAAGATCACAGGACCATGGGTGGAAGTCTTGTGAGCCCATGGCAGTGAAAGCATCTCAGCACTGGCAGAGATCTCCATGTGCTTCCTGCAGCTTCAGGGCTCTAGAATAACTCAATGTGTCCTGTCAGCAGAGATGTCTCACAGAGAGTGAGTGTATCTGGCCTCCAGTGAGCTATTGATCTCCCTGGTGCCTCCAAATGAGGCCATCAAGCTGCAACCTGATTGACAAGCTAGACTACACACCATCACTCTTAATAGTCTCAAGTTGACACCCGGTTATGTAACTACCACAGACTAGCCCTTGTCAATTTGACACTTGCACACACACCACTTTAGTCATGTAATTTTCAAACAATCAATAATAACTTATCTGTATCTAACAGGATAAAACTAAAGTATACATAATTTTAAAAAATGTACCACCATCATTTAAACATAACCTTCTATAAGTGAACAAAACAAAAATCTTACATATTTATGTGAACACCTATGCCATAATCCTATGAACATATTCCTGTGAACATATCCCCACACCTATGAAAGTATGTAAACCAGTCACTTCATTCCTTTATCCGCCCCGGTTTGGGTATCCAATTTCTATACTGCCCACTTACAGCAACCTAGTGCTCTGAGGAGACAATTATATTCTTTAGTGTAAAGAATTTTCTTTCCAGTTAGAACCTTGAGAAGTCCACTTCCTTAAGGAAAATCAAATCAGGACAGGCCATTCATGAGATCAGGAGCAATATGCATCAGTTCAGTTTGCAGGCTCCAAAATCTTTTCATCTGGTCCGGTCCAGGTCAAATCAATGTGGGCTGCCTCACTTAGCCTTACCAGGGGCCCCCTGGTCACCTTCCTTTTAGACCATGGCCCCATCACAAACTCTCAACAACCCCAGACCCCTTGGGCTATGGTATGCCACAGACATTCAGGTTCCACACAACTCTATAAATTTCAGACCAGCCAAGTCTCAAATTGCCACCAGATTATGTAACTACCACATAAGGTTAACATGATTATTAAATACTCAAGTTGTTTGATTTTTTTGACAGGTAACTTATTATGGTGATGATTTACATTGATCGACATTTTCACATTCAAGTAGGTGTTTAATAAATGTATTATAGGTGGGCGTTAAGTATAAAGATCAATATCCTAGGTATTTGTGCATGGAAATGAACTAGTATAGGCCATTTCAGATCAAATAATCATATGGTCTATTAGGCCATGAATCAAAAGTTGAAGATGAATGTTTTATTAATTGTTAAAAAGAACATTTCATGATCTATCCTGAAGTAAAATGCTGTCAGTGAAATGATAATATCAGCATACCTGCATGAGAGACCAGTTAATAGGAGCATTCTTCAATTTTACTCACCAACCATTATTGTCAAAGATGAGGAAATTAAATATGTTTAACAATTTCCACAGTCTGAATATGTAATCAAGAAGCGTTGATAATTCCTGATGGTTGGGATATAAAAATTGGAAACAAAAATAAGACTCAATGTTTGAAAATATGACATTAATGACAGAGAAAATGTTGGGAATAATATGGTAGAATTTTGCTAGACTAATGACTTATTATGTTCCAATGTACCAAAGCAAATATCTTCATTTCAATGATGTAAACAAAAGCCATATCCATCAAAGACATCATACATGAAGAAAACAAAAGTTCGTTAAAGTGACAGGGAAGGAAGAAAAGACCAAAATGTGTGTCAGAAGAGATTCTGAAACCTGCTCTCACCTTGGAGTAACTATAGGAATGGATGAAATGATGAAATAAAAGAGCTACACAGATTTCAAAGGGCATCTCAAGCAGACAACGTATGGCAATGAAATATGCTAGGACCTGGAATTAGAAAATAAAGAGATAAGAGCATCCCTGACATTGCTGAAGCAAGAAGAAAAAAAATAATCCTCAAGTTGCCAAACTGAAGGGTTTTATGCAAAAAAGTAAAAACATGACCCAGAAAGCATCAAAAGAAAATGAGGGATATACACTCTACCAAAAAGAATTGATTGATGTGTAGCCATTTCAGAAGGTAGCATGTGAACAAGAACAGAGAGTGCTGAAGGAGGAAGTCCAAGCTGCACTGACGGCATTGATGACAAATGAATTGCTCGAGAATTAATGGAATGCCAATTGAAAAGTTTCAACAAAAGAATGTGCTACTCATGGTGTTCACTCATCCGTGCCACAAAATCTGGAAGAGAGCTCCCTGACTGACTAACTGGAAGAGATTTGTGCTTGTTCCCATCCCAAAAGACAGTGACCCAACAGAATGCAGACATTATTGAACAATATCATATAGATCACATGAAAGTAAAATTTCACTGAACATCATTTAAAATTGCTGCAGCAGTACATCAGCAGAGAACTACTGGCAATTAAAGCCAAATTCAGAATAGGATGTGAAACAAGGGATAACATTGCAAATGCCAGATGGATCTTGGCTGGAAGTAGAGACTACCAGAAAGATGTTTACCTCGCGAAGTCAGCATTTGACTTTGTGGATGTGTGACATTTGACAAATGATGGACAACATTGTGAATAATGGGAATTCCAGAACATTTAACTGTGGTCATGTGGAACCTGTAAACACACCAAGAGGCAGTTGTTCAAACAGAACAAGGGGTTTCGGCTTGGGTTAAAGCAAATATCCTCTCAGGTAGACCAATGAACATCATCAGAAAAAAGTAGGGAAAAATCCAAGTTGTCAATGATTTCATTTTACTTGTTTTACAATGAATGCCTATGAAAGAAAAAGCCAAGAAATCAAAAGACATATTGCATTGTACAAAAGATCTCTTTAAAGCATTGTTCAAAATGCAAAGATGTTGCTTTGAAGGTTAAGGTACCCCTGACCAAAGTCATGTTATTTTCAACCACCATATGTATACTTGGAAAGAGATCCTCTGGAAAATGAATAAGGAGGACAGAAACAATTTTGATATTTGAATTATGGTGTTGGTGAAGAGCATTGAGTATATACCATGGGGTACCAGATAACCAAAGAAATCTGTCCTTGGAAGAAATGAAGCCCTTGGAAGAAATGAACCCTGAATGCGCCTTAGGGAAAAAAAAAGATGGGATGACAACTTCTCCCATGTCTGCACAGGCACCAATCCCTGGGTAAGGACATTATGCTTGGGAAAATAGGTCAGTGGAAAAGAGCAAGAATCTCAATAAGTTGAAAGGATACAGTGGCTATTCAGTGGTTCATTTTGAGTTGAAACTCAGTGATGACAACATGTGTGTACTGTATATATACATATGCAGATTTATATGCACTATACATACATACATACATACATACATACATGCTAATTACTATTAAATGGGTGCCAACTCATTGAGACCCTATAGGACAGAGTAAAGCTGCTCGTGTGGTTTTTTGAGGCTGTGAATTTTTACAGCTGTGGAAAGCCTCATCCTTTTTCCTTGGAGCAGTTGGCAGTTCCAAACTGCTCACTTTGGGATTCACAGTCCAACTCAAACCCACTGTGCCACCAGGGCTTCGCATATACACATATATCATCTATGCCATATTTTTCAGACCATATGATGCACCTGACCATTATACACACCCAGTTTTTAGAGCAGGAAAACAAGAGGGAAATATTCTGAACCAAACAGTACCAGTATACTAAAACGTTCTGGGGTACCACACCTTTAGTCTATAAAATGCACCCTCTTCACCACACACACACTTTTTTTTGGAAGGGAGTGCATCTTATGGCCCCAAAACTATGGCACAGGATTCTTGTATTTGTGTGTGTGTTTGACTGCTAAACAAAGGCTCAGAAGTTTGAGTCCACCCAGAGGTAGATTGGAAGAAAGGTCTGTCATTCTCCTTTTAAAACTTCAGTCAGGGAAAACCCCATGGAGCACAGATCTGCTCAGATACTCATGGGGCCACTGTGGGATGAAGACAGGCCTTTTCCACAATTACTAACTCCAAAATATTAAGCATTTAGTGTGCAAGTTATGTTAGCTGTTCTCCTTCCTGAAGCTCCCAGTTATCTGAGGTCTTTGTGTGACTCACAGTAAAGCTGACTCCCCTGCTGTTAGGATGGTAGTTCCCTTCCCTGGAGGCCTGTGGGTGGGATTCAAGGGCCATTGTCAATGCTCCTAACAAGACAGGCATGTGTATCTACCCCCAGGAGTCTGAGGTCTTCCCTTATCACAGCCCTCTCCCCTTAGTCATGTAGGCATCCCTAAGCCATTGTCACCATAAAGCCCTTATGACAGCCCCCTCTTGTTACATGTCCTGACCTGTGATGATCAAGCTCACATGTCCCCCATAAGGTTATTTAAATAGGGAAATTAAAATTCACTCTCTCTCCTGCCTCTTTCCTGCCCCTGAGCGCCAGATGCTCTGGGCCCCTCTCCCTCATCATGTAATCCCTTCCCCTACTCTCTCCACATGGACTACCAAGCGAGCATGCTACCCTAATGTGAAATGTGTCTGACTCTTATTGTTTCTCTCTTTCTCATGTTCTCTAGCTTATGCTCATGCTTATCCCTATTATAATGAATAGTAATTATCACTGTACAACTGCCTATTGAACCCATGATGTATGATGGGCCACCATGTATTGCAATTGATTGCATGGCAACTGACTTTATATATGTGTGTATGTAATATATACAGGAATGGCCTATATAGGAAAGCTCTCTAGAGAAATAATATCGAATCGTCTCTCAATGTGTAGGGGTGAGCTGTACAAGGAAGGCAGATTCCAAGGGAAATTCTGCCCTAACTTATTTTATTGCTTCTTTGTGGAAGGTATTTACCCTGTACATCAAAAGTAAGGTATTAAAGGCAAATGTTGGGAGAAATTTAAGTATATGTGACTATATTTGTTAAAATCGAAGAAGAACGTTGACAGAAATAAATCACTTTTAGAGAGAATTCCCAGGACCAGTTCCCTTTTAGGAGAGCCCTCCCGGTTCTGGTGCATGTACATGGCTCTTTAAAGTTCTAGCTCACATAATTTATGGGTTTATGTCTGTATGCCTCTGTTTATTTTTGGTATAAAAGTCATTGCTTATAAAAAGTGTAGTTAAATCAGGTACTACATAATTCTGATTCCTTTTGCCCAACTTAAGAGTTTGTACTTAAGAACATAAACCAAAGTCAGAGGTAATTCAGTTAACATTGGGAGCAGACAAAGGTATGCTTGCTTCTCAGCTGCAAGGCAAAAACGCAGTAAATTATAGTAGTCACTGCTGCACTTGTGCACATTGTTAAAAAATCATGAATCTTAAGACCAAGTTCTAATTTGAGAGTGTTGTCCACCTCTGGAGAATAAACTGAAATCAAAATCTCAAAGTCAAAAAGCTCAACTCTTTGTCCAATTTCAGAAACCTAAGAACTGAAAAGCAACTTTCCAATCAGAGCAGAGATGTGCCTTTGATTTATCCTCTTCACCTCTGTGCCTATCAAATCCATCACCCAAACCAGTGTGCTGCTGCTGCTGTTAGGTGCCTTCAAGTTCATTCGGACTCTCAGTGCCCTTAGGCACAATGGATGGAATCACTGGTCATCCTGCTGCTCATCCTCATGTTGTTGTCATATTTGAGCCCATTGTTACAGCCACTGTGTCGATTCATCTCATCAAGTTTCTTCTTCTTTTTCACCAACCCCTGACTTTACTAAGCTTCATGTCTCTTTTTTTGAGGGTCGATCCCTCCTAATAACATGTCCCCAAGTACTTGAGATAAAGTCCACTGACAGAGGGGTCGCAGGGAAGAGATCAGTCAGTCAGGGTGCAGTCTAGCATCGATGAAACACACAAATTTCTTCTAGCCCTTTGGTGCTACCTTCCCCCCACTATCATGACCTCAGTTCTACTTTACAGATCAGGTTAGACCAGTGCATGCACACTGCTACAGCCAAGAGACAGGAACACAGGGGATCCAGGACAGATAAACCCCTCAGGGACAACAAGGAGAGTAGAGATTAGAGATACCAGAAATATTAGGAGAGGGTGAGGGGAGAAAGGGGAAATTGATCACAAGGATCAGTCTAGAACCCCTTCCCCGGGAGAGGAATAATGGAAAAATGGGTGAGGGGCGATGGAGGACTATAAAAGATATTGAAATAATAATCTATAACTTATCAAAGGTTTGTGAGGTAGGGCAAGTGGGGGGTGGAGGGAGAAGAAATGGGGAGCAGATATCAGGGACTCAAGTGAGAAGTGAAAGCTTTGAAAATGATGATGGTGGCATATGTGCAAACGTGTTTGACACATTGGAGGAATGTATGAATTGTGATAAGAGATGAAAGAGCCCCCAATAAAAGTATTTCAAAAAGTAATAATAAAATAAAAATTTTAATAAAAGTCCTATCACCCTGGCATCTAAGGAGCATATGGTTGGACATTCACCAAGAAAGATTCTTTGTTCTTCTAGCAATCCCTGAGACATTCAAGTCTTCACCAGCATCACCATTCAGATGCCTGCATTCTTCTCTGGTCTCCCTTATGCATTGTCAAGCTTTCACATGCACATGAGGTGATTGAAAATATCCTGACCAGTCGGACTCCTCTGATGTCTCAAATTGACATCTTTGCTCTTTAACACTTTAAAGAGGTCTTAGGACGCCATTTTGCCTATTGCAATTTATGATTTGTTTTCTTTGACTGCAGCTCCCTTGAACATTGATTGTGGATTCAAGTAAAATGAAATCCTTGGCAGTTTTACTCTTTTTTCAGTTTATGATGATGTTAACTGTTGGTTCCTTTGTGAGGGGATTTGTTTTCTTTATGTTGAGGTTGAATCCACACAGAAGGTTATTTTCTTTGATCTTCATCAGGACATGTTTCAGGTCCTCTTTGCTTTCAGCAAGCAAAATGGTGTAATCTGTATATCACAGATGCTTCCTTCTTCATATATTTTAGCTTCCCAGGTTATTTGCTCAGCATGCATAATGGATATGTATGCTGAAGGGATACAGCCCTGATACATATCTTTCCTGATTTTAAACCATCCAGTATCCCTTGCTCTATTTGAACAACTTCAGCATGAGCACAATTAAGGTTTGGGAATTCGCATTTTACAAAATAGTACCCATAGTATGTTATAATTCATATAGCTAGATATCTTTGCATAGTCAATAAAACACAAGTAAACATCTTTCTGATAGTATTTCCTCTCCTCTAAGATTGATCTGACATCAGCAGTGATATCCCTCATCCCACGTTCTCTTTGGAAACTAGCTTATATTTCTGGCAGCTCCCTGTCAATATCCTGTTTCAACCATTTAAAAATTACCCTCTGCAAAATTTTACTTGCATGTGATATTAATGATATTGTCCAATGATTTCTATATTCTGTTAAGTCACCTTTCTTTGGAATGGTCACAAGTATGACTCTCTTCCAGTAGGTTGACCAGGTAACTGTCTTCCAAAATACTTTGGCATTATATGCATGAGTACCTTCAGAGACGCATTCCTTTGTGAAAACATTTCAATCAGTAGTAGGTCAGTTCCTGGAGCCTTGGTTTTTGCAATTGCTTTCAGTGTAGCTTGAACTTCTTCCTTCAAATCCCTATGTCATATTCATATGCTACCTTCTGAAATGGTTGAAGATTTACCAAATCTTTTTTAGTACAGTAACACTTGGCCTTCCTTCTGTATTCGTTGAGAGCTTTCTTCCTATGTCATTCCATATTCGGCCAGTATTCAAGATTGCAACGTGAGACTTGGATCTTTCAGTTCTTTAGGCTCAGCGATGCTGAAAGTGTTCTTTCCCTTTAATTATTTTTTTTAAATTCCAGGTCCTTGCACAATTCATTATAATGGTTTACTGGGTCTTCTTGAGCTGCGCTTTGAAATGTTCTGTTCAGCTGTTTTACTTCATCATCTCCTTCATCTGATTCAGCTACTCTATGCTCAAGAGCAAGATTCAGAGTCTCTTCTGGAGTCCATTTGGCCTTTTCTTTCTGTCAGTCATTCTAATGATCTTTTACTTTCTTCACACATGGGATTCTTGATGTCATTGCACAATTTACCTGATATTCTGCCATCACTGTTCAAAGTGTCTTCTGTTTATGAGATACTCTCTAAGTTTAGGTGGGCAGGATTTGGCCTTTTTCTGGTTAGTGATATTGAATGTCTTTATCATCCCTTCCCCCAAATGTAGTCAATTTAATTCCTCTGAATCCCATGTGGCAAGGTCCATTTCTGTTCTTGAAAAAAAACAGGTTTTTGTAATGAAGAAATCATGTGACACAGAATTTTATCACACTAGCTACAGCATCATTCTTCTTACTAAAGCCGTATTTTCTAACTACTGACCCTTTCCCTTTGTTTCCAATTTTCCCCTTTGTTACCCAGTACTAACCAATACATTTTGATTGCATGAGTGATTGCTTTCAGGCTGAAGAAGTTGGTGGAATTCTTCAATTTCCTCATCAGTGACTTAAGTCGTTGAAACTTTGAGTAATAGTCATAATAACTGGCCTCTCATGTTGGCATGTAGATATTATCCTCTCACAGACATTATTTTACTTGAGGAGAGATAGTGAAATGATCTCTTTGACCATGAAGGTGGTGCCATTCCTCTTGAATTTGTCATTCTGAGCATACAATTATCTGATTGAAAATGGCCAATACAAGACCATCTCAGCCTAGGATATTAATCTTTATGTGTTTCATTTGACTTTTGCAGATCTCTAACTTATTTTTAGTTACTTCAGAGGTTTCGCACTGCAATTTTTAATGGATATTTACAGCGGTTTCTTCTCATTTTCGTTTTTCGTGGGCATCACTGCCCTGGTGGGAGTAGGAGGTCCAGGCTTGCTCCTGGAAAGCTGCTGCTGGATTTGAACCGCCAAGCCTGTGGGACGCAGTCCCGCACACAACCACTACGCCACCGGGGCTCAGCCCGGTTTCTTCTCATTTTCAATTATGCCCTATCAGCAAATAAAGATCCTGACAGTTTTTGCTCTATCTATGTTATTAAAGTCATCTTTACTTTGAAGAGATAGTTATCCTCCAGTTGGAATTTGAGTGACTTCCAGTCTGAGGGGCTCATCTTTTGGCACTTTACCAGACAATGTCCTGCTGCTATGTTTAAGACTTTCATTGATTAATTTCTCAGAAACAAATCACCTCTTCCTTCTTCATTTTTTGAGCCTGGAAGATTCCTGGATACTTGTTCACCATGAGTGACCTTGCTAGTATTTGAAATCTGGTGGCATAGCTTCCTGTTTCACAGCATCACACAAATCACTCCAGTATGGCAAACTAACAGAGAAGCCAATGCTGTCTGAGAAATATTTCCTGATTTTATCCCTTTCTGCCTTTTTTGGGGGGCCTTTGCTTTAATTCGGGAAATGATCTCTCTTTTTTTTGCTCATAACAACAGTTGGAATTTTCTACTTATTCTCCCTGTCCTCAAATTATCCCCCGTGGTCTCTCTTCCAGGATCCCTGGTGGTGCAGTGATTAACACTCAGTTGGAAACTGAAAAGTTGGCAGTTAGAAACCAGCAGCCCCTCCACAGGAGAAGAAATGGCAATCAGCTTCCATAACATTGAGAGCCTTGGCAATTCCTATGATGGCACTTCTACTCTGTTATACAGAGTTGCCAGAAGTCAGAATGGACTTAATGGTAATGGCATTTTTCTTTATTACCTTTGTTTTAAAACCATTTTATTGGCATATACTTCACCTATCATATAGTTCAATAACTGCATCACATCAAGAAGACATGTACAATCATCAGTCACCACAATCGGTTTCAGAAGATTTTCTTCATTCTCGTACTCATTATCATTAGCTCTCCATTTCCCCCCAAACTCCCCTGACATCCCTCCCCAAGGAACCATTCATCTAGTCATGGTCCCCACAGATTTACCTATCCTGCACACACAGAAAAACACTAAAAGCAGACAGATGAACACAAAAAAAGCGAAAAATAATAACAAAGCAAAACAGATTAAAAACCTCAACACAAAAAGAAAGTAGAAAACATTAAAAACTAGAAGAAATTACCAATGGATCATAAGGGAGGTCAAATGATAAGGTGCAAAATTCTAACCTTACTGAAGTTGCAATCATCAACTTCCTAGGGCATCCTGCATGATAACAAGGTTGTTCACATTCCTAACCCATGATCAGAGAGGCTTCACCAGAGGCTTACTCCATGGGTATTTCCCCTTAACTTTTTTTCAACTGAAACAACTTTAAAATGGGTCAAAAGGGAGATCAAATGATAAAATAGATATTACATTTTAACCTAAACATGTCTGCCATAATTGACTTTACCATGCTGTCAGATCACAAGGCTATTCAATCCCTCAAGTATGCCAAGGGCTTTCCCCCCAGGTGTAGTCTTTGTGCAGATTCTTTGAATGGATTGTAGCCTTCTACTGTCAGCCAGGGCCTTCTGCAAACCAGGTGTCCA
Organism: Nesogale talazaci; assembly: GCA_004026705.1. Taxonomy (NCBI): domain Eukaryota; kingdom Metazoa; phylum Chordata; class Mammalia; order Afrosoricida; family Tenrecidae; genus Nesogale; species Nesogale talazaci. The sequence goes on from PVJH01002139.1 coordinate 158,068, forward strand.
CATTTTAAGTTTTGATAACCTTCCCTCCTTTGTGTTTAGATTTTTTTATAATCCTTAGGTCACACAGGCTGATGTGCTTCTTCCTTGTGGAATTAGTTGATGCCTCACTTAGATGGCTGCTTGTTTGGAGAAAAGACTTTAAGACCCAGATGCTTTTCTTTAACAGCTGGGTTTCATCTGGTTTCTTCTCCATACTTTGTTATAGCACCCACATCTTCACTAATCTCTTCATGAAGGCTATGCCATAAGAGCTAACTGTTCTTAGATTGGTGCTAGAATTAAGTATTGACAATAGATTTGGGTGGTCCTTTCCATCCCAAGGAAAGAAGCCTTGGTACTGATCCAATCCCACCAGCAGCTCTATAGGAGAAAGGCTTATCAATATGCTCCCATAAAGTCTAAGAATTTTAGCCCCGAAAAAACCCTATTGGACATCTCTACTGTTTACCTCCATTTTGCACAGAACAATTCTTTCAATAACATTAAATTGAGTCTTAGATTAACCACAGGCTGCCTGACTTCATCCCTTTACTCCTGAAGCCTCTGTAACAAGTCCTCTGTTGTAGGAATTCCTACCTTTTCTTGTAACTCCTTGTGTACTTTGCTTTTTCAATAGATCTTATGTTGTGGGAAGATAGAGACCATGCTCATCTTGTCTACCCCATAGTCCTTGGATTCTAGCCCAGGGTGGACTCTTAAAGTATGAAGGAATTCATCACAACTCTCAGCTGGTAAAGCAGTTCTTGAGCCAAGGCACGCACTGGCACTTTCTCATGTGCTCATATACGCTTTCTCATGGTCCAGCCTCTATGACTTGAACGGAAAGTTCTCCAAGGCAACAGGTCCCAACAGGCTTGATTTTACTTGTGAGAATAGTACAATCTTAAACATTTCTCCCCAACAGACGTATCTATGGAAAATAATGCTTATGGCACTTCGTTTTAACTTGCTGAGTGATCTCCCACACCTGGTGATGGAAATTGCAAAGGTTAATAAAGACTGCTCGATGCCCCCACCCCCAGCCCAGCTCCATGGAACGCAGGGCGTGTGCCATCCCTGCCATATCTTGGATGTGCCTCTGTACCTCTTTGAACTAAAGGCATCAACTTAGAGGCTTTCTCTTGACTTTGATGCAAATGCTGGAAGTGATGTTTTTAAATTTTTTTAATTGCATTAACTGGAGAGTTGACACAGTAAACTAGGTTCTCATTTAACCATTTGTACACAAATTATTCAGCCACAATAGCTCTGTTTTTCACAATGGTCATCATTTTCATACATGTTGTTGTGGTTGTGCTATATCCAGGACTCTAGTTCCCCCCTACCTTCTCCTCTTCGCTTGAGTCATTTTCAACCGCTCAGTCTCCTATAACCTCGGACGCTTGTTTGGAGATTCTACCCGGGGAGCTTAGTAAGCAACTGACCCTCCTACCCCATGGAACAGCATCCTCTTCAACTGAGCATGCTGCTCTGGGAAGGATGCAGATGGAGCAGTGAGGCAAAAAAGGAATGCCCACCCAGCCAGCTGGATCAGCCAAATCAAACCTGGCATCAATGGGGTGGCAGATGTCTCCTATAGTGGATTTTTTAAAAAGCTCATTACTCATGGGTCATAGTTTTTATTCTATGAACCAATCTGTTATATAGCTAACAGGTGACCTCAAGGGATAATTATAGTTAAGTTTTGAAGTGTGTCCCAAAGCAATGGTCTAGAACAGGGGTGTCAAACTGGTGGTCTGTGGGCTGTGAGGTAATTTTTGGTGGCCCACAATGCTCTGAAGTAAAAATTTAAAAAATGCTATCAAGAAAAGAGTGCTTAGGGGAGATCAAGGCAATATTGTACGCACAATTCTCTCATTAGCCCTTTAACTACAGAAGATTAGTAAAATCATAAAATCAAAGTTGCTCACTTTGAGTTTGACACCCCTGGTCTAGAGCAGTGGTTCTCAAACTTTGTAATGCTGCAACCCTTTAATACAGTTCCTCATGTTGTGGTGATCCTGTATGTGGGTATGTCTGCTTGTGGGTGGACCACCTGGAGACAGATAGAGGAGCTGGTGTCTTGGTTCCTAAGACCATTGGAAATATGGTCTTAGGCGATCCCTATGAAAGGGACATTTGATCTCTAAAGGGGTCGTTACCCACAGGTTGAGAACCACTGGTCTAGAGTGAGAGATCATCACGGGGAGTGTTTAAGTCACAACTGGTCCAGGGAGACTGAAGTTTGGAAAGGAGTTCTTTGGATATTTTTACTTTTGCCTTTCTTTATGATATAGTGTCATTTTGTGTTGGAATCAACTCAATAGCAGTAGTTTTGGTTTGGGGTGGGTTTTATGATATCTGCATATGTCATGACACACATAGTGTGCTGGAATACAGTGTGATATAAAAATCTGCATGTGTGTGCAATGGATGTGCTATGCCTTTCCTTAACTGTTTAACATGTTAGATAATCATGTATGTGCTTATTTTTCTTATTTCTTTCTTTCACACCTTATTTATAGTCTTGTCCCCAGGGATGAAAAACCTGGCTTGGTTTAGGCTAAAGGATTTCTATAGGAAGAAAAATTGCATGTGTCTTTCTCTGTGTATTTGTATGCATAGATTACATAAGCAGAACATTTGGGTGTCTGTGAAGTAGAGTTTTTATTCATAGGTCTATTTTGAACAAATCACCCCCTCTGTCAGGTGGATGTACTTTGATGCCTTACATGTTGCTGTGGTGCTAGAAGTTACACTGCCAGTATTTCAAATACCAGCAGGGTCAACCATGGTGATCAACTTCTGAAACAATGAGACCTTATTGTTCATAACAGAACATTGTCTAGAATAGTGCTAGCAGATGAGCCCCCTAGGTTGTAAGGCTGACATGAAGTCAGTGACACCAGCAAGCATGAAGATGACTCAGACCCTTTCAGTACTTCTTTCTATTATACACAGGCCCTTGTGAATCAGAGCCACTTTGGTGGCCACAGCCAGCAAGGCCGTGAAGAAAAAGGAATTCTAATTTCAAATTTCATGTCTTTATTTTTATGTGTGATCAAAAGAAATGTACTGCTATGTAAAATAGAAATAAATGCAATTCTACTTATAGAAGTCAAATTTAAGAACCATTTAACTATCGCCAGAGGTGAGCGTAATGGGACTGGGACCTCAGTCACCCCTCTGATCACCCCAGGGAGCTGATTGAGCTCATCTGGCTGATGAGGCGAGAGTCTTAGTCATTCCTCAGTGCTCCACATGTGGCCCTCCTAAAGCCATGTGCGTAGCTGAAGAGAACGACCTTCCCAATAGAAGAAGATGGTCCTTTGGCCAAGGGGATATGAATAGCTCCCCTACTAGAACCTCCAAGCAAGCTCTTGGGGTCCATTTAAGTCCAGAACCCCCCACTGCTGCCATTGATTTGATTCTGACTCATAGCAATCCCATAGGACGGAGCAGAACCGCCCCTGTGAGGGCAGTTTCTGAGACTGTCCATTTTTGCAGGAATAGCGAGCATTATCTTTTTCCCCCAGGTTGGCTGGTGGTTTCAAATTGCTAGCCTGGCACGTAGCAGCCCAACTCATAACTCGCTATGCCACCAGGGCTGAGACATTTGCAATAACATTTCACACCAGAAATGCAGACTTACTAAAAGAATTAAAAATCATTTTATTGGGGGCTCATATGATGATAATGACAGCACAACTCTTCTTAATATGCCTAAGCTGTTGAGTGGTATGCTATGTGAACTATGTCAATAAAACTATCAATTCAAAAAAAGAAATATTGGCTGAAATATATATGTATAAAACTCACTGCCATGGAATCATTTCCAACTCAGAGCGGCCCTATGGAGGGTTTCAGAAATGATAAATCATGGAAGAAAGGTAAGTCTGCCTCATCTCACTTTCTCTTTATCCAAAATGGAGCGGCTGGTGGTTTTTAAACACTGACCCTGCAGTTAGACGTCTAGTATTTATCCTAATGCACCACCAGAGTTGGGATCCTCTCTCTGTATATAATAATTGGTGTCATATTTGGCTATGGCCCACATGGCCAGCAGTTGCAAAGCACCAGTACCTCCATGGGAGAAAGACTGGGCTTCCTACTCCTGGAAACAGTTACAGTCTGAGGAACCCACAGGGGACTGCTATGTGACAGACTTGACTTGATTACACTGAGTAAATGTAGATATAGCTAACCATATGCATATTTGTATGGACAGAAAGAATTAGAGGTCAAATGGAAAATGTAGGGTTTGCTGCAGAATAACGTGGGAAGGAGACCAAAGGAGTAGAGGTATAGAAGAAATAAGAGTGGCTTTGAATTGAAATTCATTGAAATGGACTAATGTAGACATGGTGATTCTTTATATCCATGTATTCTCCTTACTTCAAACTCTGTTTGAAAGTTCTCATAATACAAAGGTTTTTTAAAAAAAAATACTAATGTTATAATAAAAACACCCAGTAGAGGTAGGAGTACCCTGAAGCTGATGAGACTGTCTGAGGAACCCCCACTGGGTGGGTCCCTTCCATGTCACTGAGAGGAGCTCTTACAACATTTGAAGATGTCCCTGTGTTCTTGTAACATTCACAGCAGTGCAATAATTTAACCCCAGTTGCTTAAGGTTACTTTCTCCCCTCTTCAGAATTCCTTCCATCATACTACCCTTCATGGTGAGAAATCCTTGAAGGGCTGAGGACATCTTGGGAATTCAGCCCAGGAAAAGTTGATTTGGAGCTACAAATGGCTAGTTTAACCTTGTTTATACTTACAGACAAGTAGACACACCCACTTAAGGTACCTCCATATTTTTTGGTGGACTTGATCGATTTGTTATCAGTCTCTTCTAGATGTAAGACATTGCAACAAGTTATCTTATAGTTGGAATGGTTTCTCAGAATAGTGTTGACTGTGCCAATTCTGGGTACCTTGAGACTTGAGGCTCGGAACCAAAGACTGTCCTGGGAGGTGTGTATGCTGCTTGAGCAGAAAAAAAAGTATGTAGGTAGCTTCACCAAACCAAAGTGCATAGACAGCGGAGTTTGAGAAGCCAGGTTTGACATGTGTGAAAGTCAATCATTGTACACTTTCTCAACTGACCATATAAATAACATTGTACACATCTGATTTGGTTCTCATCGATATTGTTAAATTAGACATTCTTTTCTGCCAGATGGATACTTTGTAATGCTGTAAATGTCATTTTAAACTAACTGTACATGTGAGTTTGTACTTTTAGAAGAAACCAAGAGAAATGGAATTTATCAAAGCTCTGTGTATATAGTGATGGTTTGGGTTGACTGGTTATCCCTCCGTCAAAGATATGTTGAAGTTCTAACCTTGAGAAATAGGGCAATGCATGCCAGAGTAAGATGGGTCCTAAACCGAATCTCTACTGAGTAGCATCTATTAAAAATGCTGCATAGACACAGACGCCCAGGGGAAGATAGGCAGTATGTGCATGTAGTTTCTTTTGTAAGCTAAGGGCCACTGAGGAAAGTCTAGCGCTCTTGACAAGAAAGGGCCCTTCACTACAGTTGATGCTCTCACTTGGATTTCTGTCTTCTAAAGCTGTAGGATTGTGTATTCTTTTTCTTTAAGACCACTCACTTGGGGCGTTTGTATTATGGAAGCTGTAGCAGACTGTGACCAAAACACAAATTTCTACTACCAGAAATATAAATTTCAATTTGGTTGTGTATCCCTGAAGGAGTGCTGGTGGCCCCGTGGTTAAACACCCAGTGACTAACGGAGAGGTTGGCTGTTGAACCCACCAGCGACTCAGTGGGAGGATGATGCCATCCTATGCTTCAGTAAGGATGATAGCCTTGAGAATCCTATGGGACAATTCTACAGTTGGAATCAACTCACTGGTAATGGCTTGTTATGGGGCTGCTTGAATATCAAGTCATGGTGCTGTCACCTCTCTGAAGCCTGGTTTCCCCCTAAGCAGTCTGGGGTTCCAAATAAAAAGTCACATAAAACTGCCTGTGATTCACTGCAGCCACCTGAAACAGGCATGCACCCACAAACATATGGCTGTTCATGCACACAGAGGATGAAACCAACGCAGAGTTAGAGGCGGTTAGACATTAGTAAGTGGATGAAAATGTGGCAGTCGAGAGAATACTTCTATAAACTGGAAGCTTTTTGGAACCTGCCCCCAGTCCCGAATGGCTTCCAGTTATGTCCTGTGCTTCTTTTGGCTGATATTTAAAAGAAAATAACAGTCAGTCAGATGTGGTTTTAGGTTTGAGACCAGTTTCTTCGTACTTCAGATTGGAGGTCTTGGTGAAGATGGTTTCAAAGATAAAAGCCTAAATTGTCATCGTGTGTATGAGTGTGTTTAATGGAGTTTATCTTGAACAAAATATATGTGTATGTAATAAAGTCCCCTTTCAGAAGACTGGAGTGCAGCCCAAGTCCTTCAACTAGCAATGAACAGTCACATACAAAAGAAAAGCAAGCTATCCAGCCTCACATGGCCTACAGAATACAGGAGTCTTGAAAGCAAGGTAGCAGCAAGTGAGTAAGCACCCTGTTTTATTTTTCTTGCCCTTCAAAATGCACATGTCTGACACTTCTGACATGTACCAACCTTATATCATTTCCTATTTGTCATTTTGAAGTGAAAATCTCAGTCTATTTTCTTCAGTTTGACCTCTTTACCCCCGGCATTGCTTGTCGGGTTTGCTAATAGTGTCTTTACCTAGAGCATGCTGGCTGCTGATTTTGCTTTTGAAACTAAATTTAAACACCTTGACCCACAAGCAATAGTGTGCATAAGACCTCTGGGTGAATACAATTACATGATCCACTTTGATCTCCCAGAGCTAACTAGATGGTGCTGGTTGTTTGTTGGTTTGTCAAAAACTATGCCGTTGATTAAATTCTTGCCACTTGATATGCTTGTTAAGGCCTAAAAAGTCTCCTTTTCCTGATATTTTTAGATTACTGTTATGTGAAGGGCTTTTCTCAGGGTTCCTTAAACATCCTTTAACCTTTCAGTAAATGTAGCTCAGATGGCCACCCTCCATCTTCAGGGGCAAATGATTCCCAAATTTCTGTGACATAACTCAAAACAGAGGATTGAATTGGAGGCAAGCCATTCATGGATACAGGTTCCATTTACTTCATGTTCTACTGGTCCTTAAGGCATCACATTTGAGGGGGGGTGGGCATCACTGCTCTCTGGTGGTCATGGGAACTACCCAGTGCTGCTCCTGAGAGCTACTACTGGATTTGAACCGCCATGTCTGCGGGCCGCAGTCCCTCACTCAAACCACTTACGCCACCGGGGCTCAGCCATAAGGCTTCACATTTTTACTGGATCATCTACAACTGAGTGGTAGGGAAAGGAAGTGTATATAGAGAAGATTGTGGGATATGAGTGACCAGGCCTAAACGTGGCAGGCCTCACTTTAAGTACTTCCTCAATGCAAGAACACTTTGTTATATTAAATTGGCATTCCATGATGCTCATCTTCCTGACATGATCGCTGAAGACAAATGTGTGCATAAGCAAAAGTGATGAAGAAAACTTATGGTGCCTGGCTATCAAAAGATAAAGTGTGTGGGGTCTGAAAGGCTTGAAAATAAGCAAGTTGTCATTGAGCTCAGAAGAAAGAAAGCCCATTAGAAGAAGCACACCAGCCTGTGGGACCACACGGTGTCAAAGAGATCAGATATTAGGCACCAAAAAACTAAAAATTATATCATTATAAATGAGGGGAGTGCATGTTGGGAATCCAAAGCCCATCTATAGGTGAAGCAACCTCCCCTACAGAAGGGCCATGGGGAGGAGACAAGCCAGTCAGGGTACAGTGTAGCAATGAGGAAATATGCAACTCCCCTCTAGTTCTTAAATCCCCCCCCCATCATGATCCCAATTCAACCTTACAAATCTGGCTAGACCAGAGAATGTCCACTGGTACACATAGGAACTGGAAACACAGGGAATCCAAGACAGAAGATCCCTTCAGGACAAGTGGTGAGAATGGTGATACCCAGAGGGTGGAGGGAAGGTGGAGTAGAAAGGGGGAACCGATTATAAGTATCTACATAAAACCTCCTTCCTGGGGGAAGGAAAACAACAAAGTCAGTGAAGGGAGACATTGAACAGTGTATGATATAACAGAATAATTTATAAATTATCAAGTGTTCATGAGGGAGAGAGAGTGGGAAGGGATTGCAAAGAATGATGAGCTGATACCAAGGGCTTAAGTAGAAAGAACATGTTTTGAGAATGATGATGGCAACAAATGTACAAATATACTTTGCATACAATGAATGTATGTATGGATTGTGATGAGTGTTGTACGAGCCCCCAATAAAATGATTAAAACAAAACAAACAAAAAAGTTATAGTCTGAGAAACCCACAAAGGCAGTTCTGCTCTGTTCTGTTGGATTGCTGTGAGTCTGAATCAACTCAATGACAGTGACTTTATGAAGGTCTCTGATGGTCTCCAAATATTTTCCAGCGGCAAGCTGCTATTGCAATTCCTGTTAGGTGAGATTTTGTTATCATTCATTTAAGCTCTTGTCTGGAGAACAACTTTGAGAGCAAGTCTTGTTGGAAGGTGGACTGTGGGGTAGGAATTCCTGGACATGCAGGGTACCTACTGGGTAGATCATACTACAGAGTGAGCAAGAAGGTTGACTGATTCCCATTCTACTTACAATGCTCATACCTGCTGACTACCCAAGAGAAAGATAGTGTTAAAAGATTCCTGACTCTGTCCTCAACATGTACTGCTCTCCAGGAAACAGACATGGAACTAGATCTTTGCCTGCAAACACTTTATTGTGAAGGTCTTCCAACATTTGTAGGAGAGGGGAAAAGTAGGATTAGACAGAAAGAGAAGCTCAATTGGTCAGGAAGCTCTAAAGTTGAATTGGCTCTTTAAAGTTGCCCTGCCCAGGGGCAAGAAAGCCAGCCTATCCATTTTGAAGAGTGTCCATTGACGAGTCACTGGTTGAGTGCCATAGACTTGGCACACTTCAAAAACTACCTATATGGATTCACACACTGACAACAGGAACTGAAAAGTTAGATAAGAAACTTAGGGGGTAGTGAGTTTATGTTAATGAGGGAGGAACCAGTAAGAAAAGGAGCGTAGGTGGGGGTGGTTATATAACTGAAGAACGGCATCAGAGTCATTGAAGTGTACATGTAAAAGCTGTTGGATTGGTGTATGCTTTGCCTGCATATTTTCAACAACTACAAAGTCAAAAAAAAAAAAGAAAAGAAAGAGTCCTTGGATATAGGCTACTCCTAGAGATGGGTATGGCCTCTGTCATGGTAGCTCTTTTCTGACTTGTGCAATACCTACAGAAGAACTCAGCTGGCAGTCATCAACATCTAAGATGAGTCTATTGCATACACCATTGTTGTTGTTGTTGTTGTTAGGTGTCCCAGAGTCAATGCTGACCCATGGTATCCCAACGTGTGCCTAGTAGAAATGCTCCACAGAATTTTTAAGGAAACAGATCACCAAACTTGTCTTCTAAGGTCCCTCTGGGTAGACTCAAACTGCCAACCTCCTGGCTAGTAGTTGAGCATAGAACCTTGTGCACCTCCCAGGGAAAGTTCTCTTCACCAGAATTGATCTCTATGAAAAGGTCTCTGATCTGAAGGTTTTTTTTTTTTCAGAGATGATTGACTTCAGGAACCTGCACTACTACTTCTCAGTTGGTTTGACCTTCTGGGAATATTATTTACTCCCCTCCTACTCTACTCCCTTGAAATGCATACTGCCTTATAGATACCCTCTATAGAATTTCCAAGGCTGTAAATCTTTATGAAAGTTTATAGCCATATCTTTCTCCTATGGAGGAGCTGGTGGGTCTGAACCCCTGATCTTATGGCTAGCAGTCCCCCACTTACCTGACAGCCTCACCACTCCTCCTTGACCACTACACCAGGGGGTGGGGTGGGACTGCAATGCATTCATAGGGGAATTCCATTCCATTTTCTTTCCATTTTTCCACAAACTTTTCGAAGCTTCCTCATATGAGAAGTATAAAACAGGACTCCATTTTATCCTTTCAAATGTCACTTGGCAATATACTTCTACCAAGGCCAGCTTTGCTGCAGCTTGGCCTTTTACATATCAGGCCCTACAGCCTGTAGTGACCTCCCTCTCTCCCAAGCTTCTCATCCCTTCAGGTGTCTTCCTATTATCCCTTTGGTGAACCATTTCTTGCTCACCTCCATTCTCTGGGAACCCATACTCCCTAGGAATCCTTCCGAGAGATTTTTATGTGAGCTTGACATCTGCTACCGATTATGTGTTGTTTACTTCACTGCTTATCTTTTCCTGTGTGTCTCTTCACTGAGATGTAAATGCTGGGGGCAGAGGTTGTGTTTTATAGCCTGGGAATCATCTTCAGTCTTTGGTACAATACTATGTCTCAAGTTATTTAATTAGTTTGACAAATATTTACTGAGCACCTGTTATGCTCTAAGGCACTATTTTAAATGCTGGGGGAGAAGTAGGTAAGAGTTGTCACATCCAAGGAAGTTATTCTTTTGAGAGGGACAGACCTTCAATGCCAATGTATATCAGTGAGTTAAGTATAAGGAGAGGTGCAGAGTGCTAGGGAAGGATGTATGTCTACCCAATGGATAGGACCAGATCAATGAACAGACATGAAGGCACGGATTAAGGTGACAAAAGAGGTCCAGAACCATTATTATTAAACCTTAATAACAAAACTTAAGGTATAAAGAACTCTGAAGCTCAGGTGTTTGCGTCAGAGGATGGTTGGAGTGGGAGGCTGGAAATGGGGATGTAACAGAAGCAGGTGTTAATTTTGGGAACTATTGGGCTAAGGAGGATCACTGCCAACACTGAATGGTGAGCATTGGACTGCAACTGTAAGGTCAAACCTACTTGGCCCTCCAAGGGATATAAAAATGATGCTCCCATAAATATTTATAACCTTGGAAACCTTTTATTGGATGTCTATGAGTTGGAATCAACTCAATGACAGAAGGTTTGCTATTGGATTTTTTTGCTTGTTTGTGCTTGTTTTTATGGGGCTAATGAGGAGCTGTGACGGTACAATGGTTAAAGTGTTCTGCACTGGTTTGAACTCAACATCTACTCCATGAGAGAAAGATGTAACAATCTGCTTCCAACAAGATTCTTGTCATTGTTAGATGCCATTGAGTGGGTTCCAGTTCATAGCAACCCCATGTACACCACAACGAATCACTGCCCGGTCCTGTACCATCCAAATACTTGTTGTTTTCTTTGAACACAGTGCTTCAGACACTGTGCTAGTCCATCTTAATGAGGTCCATCTTCTTTTTCAATGATCCCCTAGCAAACATGGTGTCCTTCTCCAGAGATTGATCCTTTCTGATAACTTATCTAAAGTACACGTGAAGACAAGTCTTGCCAGTCTCACTCCTTAGGAGTATTGAGGATGTACTTCTCCCAGGACAGATTTGTTTGGTTTTCTGGCAATGTCCAGTGTATTCAATGTTCTTCACCTTCCCCATTGTTCAAAGTTATCAATTCTTCTTTGGTCTTCCTTATTTGTGGTCCAGCATTTGCAGACATACTTGTAGAGGGCAATTCAAAATGCCATGACTTGGATCAGGTGCACCTTACTTTCCAGAGTGATATCTTTGCTTCTGAGCCCTTCAAAACATTCTTTTGCAGCAGACTGACCCAATGCAATACCTTGTCTGATTTCCTTACTGCCACTTATAAGGGCGTTCATTATGGGCCCAAAGAAAATGACATCCTTGACAATTTCAATCTTTTCTTGGTTTATCATGATGTTCCTTATTGGTCCAATTGTGACGATGTGGTTTATAGACTTTGAAATGTACTCCATACTGAAGGCCATGTTCTTGGATCCTGGCAAGTGCCTCCAGTCCTCTTCCCCTCATATAGTACAGTTTCTCAAATTATTTGCTCAGGATACAGATTGAATAAATATGGTGAAAGGCTGCTAATGTGATTCACACATTTCATGATTTTAAGCCACAGAGTATGTAAGGATCAGAGTATGTAAACATGAAAGCATGGGAATCCCCATGGGGTGGTTCTCCTCTGTCTTTTAGGGTCACTGTGTATTGGAAACAACTGAATAATAACACATTGACCAAGTATGAGGCTCATCTAGAACCACAATGGTATTGACATTTGGGTAGAAAAATTCTCTGTTATAGAGGACTGTTAGGTGTACTACAAGATGTTTACCAGCCCTCTTCCTGTTCTTTACCCATGCAAATTCACTGCCATTGAGCTGATTCAGTCTCATAGTGACTATATACAGAGGGATTCCAAGGCTGTTATCCCTTATAGGAGCAGATAGCCTCATCTTTTTTCCACTGGTAGATTTAAACCACCAACCTTATGGTTAATAGTCCAACACTTACTGGAAAGAGCCATGAGGGCTCCATCTCTACCCACTACATGCCAACAACTTTCCTCAGGGGCGATAGCTGAAAATATATACAGGTATTGCCAAATGGGTCCTGGGGTCCAAATTGGCCCCAGTTGAGAACCACTGGGCTTAACAGTAGGGGATGCTTGCCATTGTAAGAGCTTCTCTCTCAGCGTGGACATTTCTTTTTGTGAGTTGTAGTTAGAAGTATGTTTACTGGTAATGGACCCTCTCTCTTGAGAATCAGAGCCTTGTGGTGGATGCTTTACTATTGACTCCCGATATGTCCACTTTACAAAATACGTTTGCCTTGGAGATCTGTCCTAGGGACCCAAAGCTAATGGCTCAGTCCTTCCAAGCATTTCTTTTTGAGTTCATTGTCATAGAATGCACAGATCATAGTTACTAATCATTTGTTTATTATTTTTTGGAAACTTTGACCAGCACGGAAGTATGAGGATTTCTAGAACTCACCAGGGTATAGTGAAAGTTGCCAATAAAAATGTAAAATAATACAGATGTTGTTATGAAGCAGAAACATGTTATGTTTTAAATAAATCAGTATTCTTAACTATTAGCAAGAGAACTTGAGTTTTTTTTAAAAGAACAATAGCATTATACTTTTATTATCCTTTTCCTACACATCTGGAATTTTGAGAAGTTGTTGAATAAAAGAAACCATTACATAATTTAGCTCACCCTTGAGTTTAATGGTGATTTTGAAAATACATGGAAAGTTTATGCCTCAAAATTTTCTCATTTCTCAGAATTGTCATAATTAGTCCAAATAAAGTATCTGTAAGGTGTATGTGAGATGTGTGCCTGATATATGTCAACAACATACAGATAGGTATTGTGCACATTGTGATTTAAAATTGCTTACTATTTTTCTCATATGACTATAAAAATTTGAAAAACGGAGACAAGTACAAAAAAAGAACATAAACCAAGTTAATAATACTTTGATTGCATTCAAAATACCTTTGGTCTTTGCTTAAGTTTTAGTGGGTATCAATAAAATCCTAATGTGCATCAGAATCATGGGGAAAACTATGAAAAAGTAGGTTTTAGGACACTGCAGGAGGAGGTTCCAGGGACTTGGAGAGGAGAGTCTTTATTCAGCATTTTAAATGTTATTGACTACCAATTTTTTTAAAAAATAGTTTAATGTGATGTCACCTCTCTGAGTTTGAAGTTTGATGTAGACGATAACTATGAAGAGAGACAAATTTGTCCATGCCCCAAGGGTTTGCTGGAATCCAGAACTATTCAAAAATACATGTAAGCATTCTTTGGAAGAGAGAAAGGGAGCGTCCAGGTTTTCTGAGACACTTTTCAAATCTGTTCAAGGCACAAAATGAATATCATCATGAATCCACTCCTTCTAGACTCTTCACGTCTCGAACACAGTACATCACAGATTTGTAATCAAATGGAAGCTCAATGTATAAGATGAGATTCTACCTCCTAGCTAGGAAACCTATAAACCAGCCTATAAACAAGTCGATAATTACCCAAAACAAACCCAAAGGCTAGATGTAACATCATCAATGTTTAAATACTCCCCATTTGAATAATTCATTTAGAATGTGTACAAATTTGGTTCCTGGAACAGATGCATCACTAGACTCTAGTAAGGCAAATCAAGGGGAAAATTGGCATGCTTTCCAGCATTTTGCATTTTAGTATTTGTGTAAAGCCTAAACTCTCAACCAAACAAGACCCCAATTCATTTCTGACTCATGTCAACCTTACAGGACGAAGTAGAACTGCCCCTGTGTGCTTCTGAGACTACAAATCTCTAAGGGAACAGAAAGCCTCATGTTGCTCACTCAAAGAACATGGTGGTTTGTGAAAGAACTGACCTTTGGATTAACAGTCCTTTGGGAAATGCACTATAGCACCAGGGCTCCTATAAAACTTCATGCAACCAATAATATTCAGTAGCATTCAAAGGTAAGTCAAAGACTCTTTGCTGTAACTAATTTGACCAACAGTTGCCAAGATCTGTTTAATATATGAAGGATCATCCAGGAGCCCTGTGATTAAGTACTAAGATGCTAATCAAAAGGTAGGTGGTTCAAACCCATCAGTGACTCTAAGGGAGGAAGATGTGGTAGTCGACTTCAATAAAGATGAACGCCTTGGCAATCCTGTAGAGTACCTCTGTTTCATTCGGTCTTTTAGAGTCACTAGAAGTTGGAACAAGTTCGATGGCAATGGTTTTCGTTTAATATACACATGGGGGAAATGGCCTTATTCTCTAATCTCTTGCAAAATAATAAGAGTAGATATAGTAGACATAAAAGGGGAAAGAGAGTTTTAAAAAGTCCTCTTCATTAGCATTCACTTCACAGTCATGAAGAGCAACCACTTCCCCCTCACACTCTTGTAAGGTTTGCACCACACGTGAAATTGTATTCTTCAATCCACTAATGTTAACACTGTTTGGTCACTGAGTTCTGTATTGCTAGCAGATTCATGAGTCCCGTTTGTATCATTAGTCTCAGGATTTCTACTTTCAGCAATGCTGTACTGGCAACCTCCTCAGGAGTAGATGCTCTAGTGTATTGGGAGCTAGCATTTTGACAGAAACCCAAGATGATTATGATTCAAATGGTCTGTAAGCAACACTTGGGAAAACTCCCAGATATGCATTCTGATGTTGCCATCATATTGGTGTCATCTATCAATGTGTCAGAGCAGGGTATGAATGATGGATTTTTACTGTTGCTTTGTTGATTTAGAAAAGAGCCCAGGTCCTTGTAAATAACAATTCTTTCTATAATAATTTCAGCTGCTAAACAAAATACTACAGTTTTGAGTCCACCCAAAGGCACCTTTGAAGAAAGGCCTGGTCCTCTATCTACTTCTGAAAAACTGTAGGGAACACAGTTCTACCCTGATACACATGGAATATGTATACCTGAAGCTACAAGTCAGAGTGGACTTGATGGCAACTGATTTATTTGAGTCTTTCACTAGTCTTTTGGATTCTGCTCCAGGGATTGCTGACCCTTTAGTGTTTCTTTTGCCATATGGCATCCAGAGCAGATTTTCAAAACTGAATGTGACAGATTCATTGAAAAAGTCCTCCTCTTCTCTGAACTCGGAGAGCACTTACCCTGCATTTCTTTCATGGTGCATTAATTCCAGGCAGGAGGGAGCAGGCATGTGGAGCAGCATTTGTATGGGAAAAGAGAGCAACAGCCCTGGACTCTTTGGGAGAACAGACTCTATAGTGATTAGCTTTCATTAAAGTGTCAAGGTGAATGACAAAGCAATGATCATGCTTACCCCCCAGTTGGCTAGTCTGGAAAACTTGAGGGAAAGACCTGGAAAAGTGCCCTGTCAGGGATTTGGGGAAACAAGGGGTTAAGGAAAGACATTGTGATGCCATTTGAGGCCATCTGCAGGATTTCCCTTAGAGATGCATATAAAGGGTTTAGAAAATCTCAACCATACTTGATCAAGGTCTCTGTGTTAGTCTTGGTAGACTAGAGAAACACATTCTTAGACACATATATGTGGATAAGAAAGAGCCTTATCTCCAAGAGCAATTGAATATTGAGGAAACAATCCAGAAACCAACATAAAAAAATGACACAAAAGAGAAAAGTCCATAAATAGATCAAGGTCTGTTTGCTGACCTTAGTGTGTTTTCTGGTTGAATTAAATGAGGTTTCATACCCTATCCCCAACATCTATTTTTGGTATTCCCTGGAGACTTCCTTGCTCTGCTCCCCTTTCTGTTCTGTTGCACCTTTCGTGTTCGCCTAGGTGTGGTGAAGTTAGATAGGGCACAATTCCCACACTCTGTCTCCAGTGATGTCACCCAAAGTGCTATGAGTCAGTGAGGGACATCATATCTCATAATGGAACTGGCACTATGGTCCTCTCTGTGCACTGGCTGCTCTGAGCAGGAATATCATCCTCACACCAGTCTGTGTGACCATAGGATCAGGTCTCAGACATCAAAGACCCAGAAGAAAAATATCACCTCCAGTGAACTATTTAATTCTTTAGCAGTTCCCAATGAGGTCTTCAAGGTGCAACCTGATTGACAGGCTAAACTGCACCTCTTCACTCTTAAGTCTCAAGTTGATAACAGATTATGTAACTACCATAGTTTGAAATACAAGAGGAGGAACCAAAGGAGACATTGGAAAGCGGGACAAATACTAAGCTATGACACTCTTTCTCACAGAAGCCTGGGGAAGAACTAAACAGATTCACAATATATAAACAGGAAGTTGAGACACCAGAAAAGCCCTGTCCCAGAATCCAGGAGCTCCTCAGGGAGGGGCTCAGCAAAACCCACTACCATTGAATTGATTTTGGCTCAGCAACCCTATACATAATTTCCAAGATTTAAATTTTTGTGGGAACAACTTGGCTCACCTTTCTCCCATGGATCAGCCGGTGGGTTTGAACCACTGAGGCCTTGCTGGTTCAGTGGTTTGATTCTTACGTTCTATACTAGAGACCTGGGTTTCATTCTCATGCAGTGTGCCTCACGTCAGTGAAGGCTTGTGTGTTTTTGTGATGATGAACAGGCTTCTACTGAGATTTCACAGCAAGACAGACTAGGAAGAAAGACTTTGAGATAAATTTCCAAAAATAATCAAATCCCATAGATCAATAGGTTGACTCATGGGGTTGGTCTAGGACTGGGCAGCTATGTTAGACCACATGCCCTGGAGAAGTAAAAGCAATGATGCTTATATGTATATATAAAGAATGAAATTTATATAAAAAGGTGGCCCATACTGTTGCAGAAGTAGGTAAATCCAGTTCCGTCAAATTTGTGGACTAAATGTTAGGCTTTTCCTGACTCATGTAGCTGCTGTCAAGGCTGCCAACCAGAAAACAGAGAGATAAACCCAGAAACAGAATTGCCACAGGCTGGTAGAAGCCAAAGCAGATAAATCCAAGGTTGGCAGACAACACGACAGCCTGTTGATAGCTCCCAGAGTCAGCAAGCAAAATAGCAAGTCCAAGAACAAGAAATTAATGAACATATGCAGGGTGAGGGTCACCAAGAAGAGGGGAAAAAGTCTTCCCACACAGCCAGCTTAAATAGGTGTAGGCCATACCTATTAGGGAAACTTCCCTTTCATTTCCTCAGGGCTATGACCTGGATAGCTTGGCCACATACCTCTCTAATCTTCTTACAATCTGCTTTGCTAGCCCACAGCCAAGTTTACACAAAACCTAACCATCACAGCAGCTTTGGTTTATTGTGCACTAGAAGATGATGTGATATACCACGTGGTATATAACTATAATTATTAAGTACAACTAAAAGAACATGAAATATCAAATTGACTATGGATGACCCAAATGGCCAGAAATAAAAAAATTTCGCCCTAAACCCATTCATATTGCATGCATAGTGAAGAAGGAGTCCTAGATATCCTAATACACCTCATGGTGACCTAAAATAAGGACCATAATGAAATGTACCTTCTATAACACATCACTACTACTTTTGTATTTTTTATGTAAAGTCAATTAGTGGAGTCCAAACATTATGGGGTATGACAGGTGACATATTTTTCAGCCAAAAGTTGAAAATGTACGATTCAGAGGCATCATTATTTATTTAGGGGCAACCTAAATAATCTTCGAGTTACAATTTTGGTCTGCTCATATTTGGAGAAAACAGAAGAGTCATTTAGATCTGGTTCTTGCCATTCTACCTTTATTCAAATGTTTGAAGAATCAACTGTTAACACTAGTCTCCCAGGAAAGGTCACTGATCAAAATCCAATCTGGGAATTGAATAGGTGATTTCACTGGTTCACAATAGATTTGAAGTCATCAGCAAATCAATTCAGATTTGTTTCTAACAGGAGTCCCTCATTGGGCAGGACAATGCTTGCTTACTTCACTTGGAGTCTTATTTGGAACAAGAAAGAAATGATCTTCCTACAAACTCTCTTCGGCAAGATTTGCAGCTACATTGCCCAGTTCCAGTTCCAGATGCAAATTCTTCACTTATCAATTGTGGAAGCAACTAGCAGGCAACTGTTGACATATCGCTGACAAAGGCTGACTTGGAATTCTGTTTGGATTGTGTGCTGTGTTTATTATGTCATACATGGGAAATGCAGTTGTTCTGTCTGTCGGAAACCTCCACACAGATTGCCTAATTACTCCAGGAAAAGACATCATTGTGCCAAGCAATCGCTAACTACTCCTGTGCCAGTCGCAGAGAATAGCAATAATAGAAAACAGCACAATAGGGCTTCCATGGAGAGTTAGCCAAATGCGGCTGCTAACAGTTTCGTTAGTAACGTAGCTTGTAACAAACAAACAAGTGAACAAAAGCGATCTATTCTTCTATAAATAGTTTAATAGAGTAATAATGTGCAAATGATATATTCTGACAAGAAAACATAAAATAATTTCCTATTCCTGTCATTACCAAAGAGTCATCTGCATAGTGATGAAATGTTACACTGTTAACTGAAAAGTGGATGGTGTTCAAACCCACCAGCTAGTGCCCGAGTGGGAGCACAGGTTCTCAACCTGTGGGTCATGACCCCTTTAGGACCCCTTTCACAGAGGCCGCTTCATTCATAACAATAGCAAAATGACAGTGATGAAGTAGCAATGAAAATGATCTTATGGTTGGTGGTCACCACGACACGAGGAACCATATGAAAGGGTCACAGCATTTGGAAGATTGAGAACCACTGCTCTAGAGTCAGTTGAGTGTGACTATTATAAGTGGTCCTGACCTTCTTTTTCATTTTTAGGTCAAGAAGATGATATCTTTGGTGCAAGTGGAAGTGAATTCATACTGAGCCCTGTTTTCCTCCCCCTCACCCACACTTGCCCTTACTAGCAGTATCATTCGTTTTCAAAGTAATTTGTTCAAGTTATGGGTCTAATCAGTGACCTTGAAGTCAAGCAGGGTTAATTGACACAGCACAGAGTTAGTTAGTGTTTTTCACTGAACCATGTAGCCAGATGGGTGGGGTAGCCTATTTGAGTAATAAGCTAGATCCTCTGTTCTCAGCTACTGGCTCTTCAAAATCAAAAGGAGTCCCTTTTTCCTCTTCTTTACTTTTCTTTTTTCTTTAACTATTGGAAGTCAAGTATGGCCAATTATATTTTCCACACTTGGGCAAAGCAATATGTCTAGTCCCATTTGTGCTTCCCCAAACTTGCTAACCTTTCACGCAGCCCGCTGTGGCCAGGCACACAAATGTAGAATGCAAAGGAAATGCTACTGCTTATCCTCAACTCACTGGTGTAATGATCCAACAGGACAGGCTCGAACTGTTCTGTCAGTTTCTGAGACTGTCACTGTTTATGGGAGTAGAAAGTGTCATCTTTTCCATATGGAATGATAGGTAGTTTCAAACTGCTGATCTTATGGTCCTCAAAAATTAGAAGATAAAAGACAACATGGCTTCCCCTTGACTCTCTGACTCTCTCTCTCTCTCTCTCTCTCTCTCTCTCTCTCTCTCTCTCTCTCTCTCTCTCTCTCATCCAGTCACTGTGTTGTAAAGAAGCCTGAACAGTTTATATATTGGTGCTCTTCTGACCACCATCCCCAGCTGACCCCCCCACCAAGCTGGTAGTCAGAAGCAGCTGGCAGAAATATTAAGAACTAGCTTTTAGGTGATTAGAGCCCCCAGACCTTCCAGGCTTAACCCTCCAAGCTGTGCAGTGTGCAGTTGTATGAAACATACAGCTTTCCTATAGTTCTTAAATGTCCCCCTCCCCTCCCACTATCATGATCCCAATTCTACCTTACAAATCTGGCTAGACCGGAGGATGTACACTGGTATAGATAGGAATGGAAAACACAGGGAATCCAGGGAAGATGACCCTTTCAGGACCAGGACTGAGAGTGGTGATACCAGATGGTGGAGGCACGGTGGGGTAGAAAGGGGGAACTGATTATAAGGATCTACATCTGACCTTCTCCCTGGGTGGGTGGGGGGGCAGACAACAGGAAAGTGGGTGAAGGAAGACATCAGACTGTGTAAGACATGACAAAATAATAACAATTTATAAATTATCAAGGAATCAAG